>PGTU02011002.1:0-14627 GCA_002896215.2 Cicer echinospermum | reverse complement strand
TCCCCTACTTTGAAGGATTTCAAAAATTCTCTCATACATAAAACAAAAGAATTTCAAAAATTCTTTCATTAGAACGTTTGATCATTCGCCCCGAATTGAGGAAGAATCCTGGAAACAAGACCAGAAAGATGAAGTACTATTTGTTTCAAACAATAACATGAAATTCATCGGTGTAGTTTTGAAGCCAACTAGCAAACCACTTAAGAATTAGAACCGCAATCTAAAAAACCGCACCATCAATAGGAACCCTCAAAAGGTCCAAATTGTGAAGCAGCAACAACCTCTTAGAAATGATTCTGGCTCATAATTCATATAACTAGAAAATCAAGTCATGTGGCACACAAGTGTAGGAACATATCACGCTCTACTCAGCAAGCTAACCTGACTGAAGAGCAATTCATTGTTATGTAAAGTGAAATCAATATTGTTGGTAGATCATATATATGGTGGTTTGACACTTGCGCCTCTTGCTATGTTTGTTATGATCGTATTATGTTTAAAATATACACTGCCTGCTAATATAAGGTGTTGTTGGATATTATCACACCACTAATGTTTTGGTATTGGAGATGTCGGTGTGAAGTTCACTTCTTGAAAAGATGTTGATTCTGAAGAACGTGATTGCACACTCCATAGGCTAAGAAAAAAATATGGTTCTAGTTTGCTATTATAAGCGGCAGAGTTACTCAGTCTATATGCGTTAGATTTATACACATGACTAAAATTAGTATTTTGTTGGGAACATGTATGTCATTGATAGCATATTTAAGTTGATTGTTGGAGTTAATAAAATGTCTGTACGTCTTTGCTGTACATGTTGTACGATTTTAATAATTAGCATGTTAACTTTGTCCATGTGAACAAACACTGTTCCTTCGAAACTTAAGTATAACCTTAAATTAATTTCAAATAGATTATCATTTAAATGAATTTAGAAAATATATAGATATTTATAGTCAAGTTAAAAAAACAGAGATTACGAATATAAATAATTAGTTATAGAACATGAGCCTTTAGATTTAAACACTACTATGGATATACTATGAACTTGCATGTGATTTATAACGATAGACAATGGAGAACACATTTATTTTATCACTTTTATAGACGATTGTATTTGGCACTATCCATTTTTATACTAATAAAAATAAAAATGTGAGTGCTTAACATGATTAAGATTTTTGTATCTGAAATGAAAATCAATTAATATAAAAATTAAGAGGTTTCGTAATGATAAGAGGAACAAATATGATTCTGTTTATTTAATAATTTAATAAATCTGGCATGATAATCTATACATGAAACAACGTCACCATATTCGCTTGAAATGAATGGTAAAGTTGAAAAAACATAATATATAACTCTACTGAACTCTGTTGTGCTATTAGTATTTTAACTCTGATGTTGCATCTCATTCATTTAAAAGCTCAAACCATATCCTGATGAGATTTTGAAACATCGACAACTCAACTTGTCTATCTTTGAACTTGGGGATGTTTTCTGCTATGTTAGAAATCCGGATTCCAAACAAGTTAAACTCGCCAGGTAGAGTTTATGACTGTGTATTCATTGGGGTAAGCCAATAACACAACAAAAACATATATAAGTTTTATGACCTACATGCTAAAGTGATCATAGAGTCAAATGATATGACTTTGATGAATGACAGTTGCTTTCAAATGACAAATAGGGAGCACCGAAACAAGCCACATTTTTTGATCACGAGCACTAAAAGAACGAACAAAATAACAACAGACCTCGAAGTAAAGTACGACAACAATAGTTGCTAAAGGTTATGGACCCTGATTTATACGGTCTTAAACTCTAGAAGGAGATCCAACAATAATCTTCAAGAAGATATTTGTCGTCCTAGGATGTAAATTTGCTGACAAGAAGCTATAAACAATTACATTGATTCATCTAATAGGACTGAAATTTAGTAACTTAACCTGCGTGGTCGCAAATCGACTCGGATGTTAAATGGATTTTGAAAAAGAGCAACTAAAACAGCATCGTTGGAACTGTTGATAAATACAAGACTCGCCTAGAATTACGCTCTATTAGGATACTAATACTCTTCTTTGCTGCTATTCATAACTTTGGTGGCTGCACCAACGGATGTCAAAACTACCTTTTTAAAATAGTTGACTTGGAAGAAGAAAGCTATATGGGAGAAACATGAAGGCTTTGTGATTCAAGGATGAGAAATAAGTGTATGTATAGTAGATTATGTCGTCGTGTATTGTCTTAAACAAGCTCCTAAACAATAGCATAAAAAGTTTAGAAACTTGATTTATATCGAATGATTTTAAAGTGAATGGAAAGTGACTAATAATGTTATGTTTATTACAAATATGAAAATGGTGGTGTATGCACTATCATATGTCTTTTATGACGACTTACTCATATTTGGTTCAAACATTCATGTTGTAAATACCTGTGAAATCATTGTTGTGTAACAACTTTGATATGAAACCTTCAAGAAGTGAACTGCTAATTATTGGAATCAAGATTACTAGGTGTCAAAAAATGGAATTTGTTTGGAACTTAGTGCTCACTATGTTGAAAAGATCTTAAAGAAATACAAATATGTTTGACTGTAAACTTGCCTGACCACACCGCGTATGACCCTAAGTGTAAAAATTTCAAAAACATCTAGAAAGTAAAGTTTAAACAAATTAAAAATATAGTATAGAGCATAACATTGGCAGGCTCAGAGTTAGCCACTAACTGTATTAGACCCCAACATCGCCTACGTCGTGGGACTATTGCGGAGGTTTACTAGTAGACCCTAATATGGAGCATTGGCATGTTATTGAGAGAGTCACGAGATACCTTAAAAAGGACCATGAATCTTAGACTACATTATCAAAGATTCCTTCTGTCCTCAAATCATACAATGAATGCTGATTGGATACAATGGCTATATATTTAGCATAGCTAGAAAATCAATATTTTGAAAATCGAAGAAACTGACGATATTGACTTTAGTCTAGTATGGAGTCTGAAATGATAGAGAACTAGCACCTACCATTGAAGAAGTGAGCTGGTTGAGATGTTTCCTAGTTGAGATCCCTTGGTGCAAAATAACAATGTCAGTTGTGTTGATCCACTACGATAGTTTTGCAGCTATTGCACAAATTGAGAGCCCTTATTACAATGTAATAGTGATAAATATGTCGTAAAGCACAACACAGTTAAAGTGTTACTCTCAAAATGAGCTATTAGAGTGGTTTCATGTCGCACTGATGAAAACTTAGCAAATCTTTTGGCGAAAGGATTAGCTCGAGATAAATTCTTAAACACATCCAAAAGGATGAGACTATTCATATAAATCAATGAGCCACTCACGATGGTAACCCAACCTAAAAGACTGGAGATCCCAATAATTAAGTTTAATGGATAACAACAAATTGTGAAGTGATATGAGATGAACATTGCTATTATAAATCGGAGAAGCTTGATTCCTGAAGCAATGAAATGATGAGATAATAAAAACACTTAATGAAATCTATACTATATATGGAGTGGATTACCTAACTACATGAGTACTCTTGATAGAGTTCAAGACTACAAGTCACTCTTATTGAATCTGAATCTTACATACTATGCAGAAAGGTTCAAGTCGGAAAGACAACTTTGTCTATGCATAATTTTATATAAGCATTTTGACGCTATTTTATAAACACTTTTTTCAAATTCAAGTAGGGGGGATTGTTTGTGTGACACCCTAAACCCCAAATAATTTTTTTTTTTTTTGATAAAGAGTATCACATAATCATAAGCATGTCACATAAATCCAAAATTTCCATCAAACATAATGGATTCGAAATCATAGTATCAAACAACAGAATTCTTTTTGAAGTACACATACTCATGTTTTAAATTCAGTGCAAATATAGTCCCAACCCGATGTCACTATCAGAGCGGGAATTCCCAAAATAAAATACTCGAAATAACATCAACACAATGCATAATAATGAAGGTCTCCGAGGCATGGTGGCTTCCGCCTCTCCTGATGGTATTAGTCATCACCTGCAACTTACAACTCGTCTGCGTCCGTCGCAAACGCCAAACACAAACAACGAGGGGTGAGTATCGAAATTATGTAACAGTATAAAATACACGAGGAGAACACGCAAACAATCAAATTATCACAATCTCAAAACAGTCAAGTGTATAATATCAACGACTTATCAAATTCATTCATAATAAGACAATCAAAATAATGAAATGTTATGCATGTCCTATACTCTATACTTCATCATTTGGTACCCTTCTACTCTGAAGTACTTGGTTATGAGGCCTGATACTATGCCACTACAAGAGTGGACGGACAATTCATGAATGGCCAAGTCCTCATAGATCCCCTCGACTCAACCCGAGACACATATACGCGACAGTCGGGGTACTCTTGTGTTGCACGGTAGTTCACGGCCTTAGGGAATAACCCACTAATCCACTTAGGAATTCCCCACTAGGTGTACCCCCAAGGTCTATCAGTCTTACCTTACAGTTCGACTGTAGCCCTCCACGATCAGGCTCATTCAGTTGTACTTCCCCCGAATCACTAGGTTTGTCAGACCCTCCCTATATGATGACAAAACAATCCTAACTCCAAATCTACAACACTTATCTCATACTTACTCGATCATCACTACTCACTAAGTTTCAGTTTGACTTCACGATATTCGTCATTATATATCTTTATCAGTCAATCACAATAAAATCACAATATTTGGTTTACACAACTCACAATACACAATCCAATTTCATCAATCACATAATAAGGAATTCAATCGGTGATACATTCTAGTAATATCATAAATCCAATCAAGTAACAAAACGTTCAAGTTCATATCATTCATACATTAACAATCAACATAAGATTTCATAAAATCAGGCAACAGGCAATCTTAATATAAACAAATTCACGACAATTCTACAAGTTGCTAAAATTATATTTTAGTCCTCACTATTACCATTTACATCTTATTAATTAATTATTTATCACTCAATAGGGCTCAACTGTACGTAGTAAGCCCCGACTTGTATGAACATTGGGATAAATTTCAACATTCCCGTTCATCTCACGTTATTTTTATACTCATAAGTATCGAACCCTCATCCCACCCCTTACCTCGGCTGAAGATTCCGTCCAATGAGTCTGATCTGCTAACGAGTCGTTTCTTTTTATCGGTCGTCGTCTCTAATAGTCCGCGAGGGAATTATAACCACACAACCACAAAATACAAAATGAAATTACTTACTATAAATAAATGAATAAATAATTAATAAAATTAATTAATAAATTAATAACGAATAAATAAAGAATGAATAAATAATAAATAAATAAATAAATAAGTAAATGAATAAATAAAATAAATAATAAAATAAACGAATAAGTAAATGAATAAATAATAAAATAAATAAATAAGTAAAATGAATAAAGAAATAATAAATGGATAAGTACTTAAAATAAATAAGTAAATACGTTAATAAGTAAATAAATAAAATGAATATATAATAAATAAGTAATGAAATAAATAATTAAATAAGTAACTGAATAAATAAATGAATAATAAATAATAAATAATAAGTAGTAAATAAATAATAAATAAAATAAATAATTAAATAAATAAGTAAACGAATAAATAGATAATAAAATAAATAATAAATAAATAAATAAATAGATAATTAAATAAAATAAATAATAAAATAAATATAAATAAGTAAGTAAGTAGATGAGTAAATAAATAATAAAAATAAAGTAAACCAAATAAATAAATAAGTAAATGAATAAAATAAATAGATAATAATAAATAAAATCAGTAATGAATAATTAAGTAATGAACAAATAAATAATAAATAAATAAGTAAATAATAAATAAATAAATAAATAAATAAGTAAATACATTAATAAGTAAATAAATAAATAAAATAAATAAATAAATACGTAACTGAATAAATAACTAAATAATAAAATAAATAATAAATAATTAAATAGGTAAGTGAATAAATAAGTAATAAAATAAATAATAAATAAATAAATCAGTAATGAATAAATAAATAATAAAATAATTTAATAAATACACACAAATAAATAAGTAAATAAATAAATAAAATAAATAATCAATAAATAAATGAATAAATAAATAATAAAATAAATAAACAAATTAATAAATAAGTAAAATGAATAAATAAATAATAAATAAATACATTAATAAGTAAATACTTTAATTAATTAAGTAAATAAATGATTAAAGAAATTAAATAAGTATGTAAATAAATAAATGGATAAATAAAATAATAAATAAATAAATGAGTAAGTGAATAAAATAAATAATAAATAAATTATCTAGATAAATAATGGTACAACTAATGGTACAACAAAATTCAATATGTTAGAAATACCCTTGAATAATCTAAAACTAGTTGGCAGAACTATCTCTCTAATACATTTGCAAGTGAAGATTTCATGATATACAACAAAAATCCTTCTAACCAAAAAGGAAATTCATGATATTCATATAGGGCAATTCTATGGTTTCACCGATATACATATAGAGCAATTCAAAAAGGCAATTCAAAAAGCAATTCAATAAAAATTCCTAATAACCACATCAATTCATTTCAGATTACGCTGCCTGAAGCCTCTTATTTTTAGGTTATATGGACTTGTCTTGTATGGATGAAAAAATCAACCCTCTAAAAGCTAATATGTTTATTTGGCCTGAATCAATAATATTGTAGCTTAATGAATTTGACCTCGAACTGATTCCATGTTTATTTTCGTGCTACGGTACCTTATTTCGTTAGCGAGTAATAACCATATCAAAACATTTCTCCCTAATATTGTTTTTCATTATTATTGAAAAATTTAAAGAGATTATATTGAGTGAATTTAACATTCTTCAAACTAAAGAATTTTTTTTTTACATAAAGTTAATATTTTCATTAAATTGAACAACATAATAATCAAAATAATAGTCAAATTAATCTATTTTTGGATTAGCTATAAAAGGAAGGATACTTGTTTAAATGGGTATTAAGAATTTCTAATTGTCTGAAGAAGTAAGGGAGAAGAAGGAGGCATACCTAATGTGGTTGATCTTGGGAGGCGGCTGTTGCTACTTTTGCTTTCCCTAATTTTTGCTTTCCCTAATTTTTTGCTTTCCCGTAACCACCTTGTGCTGATCTATATATATATATATACTATAGTATACTAGCCTAGGTTTTATTATTTATTATTATTATTATTATTATTTATTATTATTATTATTATTATTATTATTATTATTATTATTATTATTATCCCATTCTATTAGTGCTAAAGGTAACAACTAATGTAACGACACAATTTTACTCATCGTATTATTTTATACATACATATATATGTATACACACATTTATTTTATTTATTTTTATAAGTTGAATATAGTTACTATTGATGAATTAAATCAATTACTAAGACAACACACAAGACACACCTAAAGAAATTAGGACACATATTAACACTCATAACAAAAAATAGTATTGTATCATTATATTATTTAAAATAAGGTAAATGAGAAATTTGGGTGTTACATTTCTCCCCCTGTTAAAGAAAATTTCGTCCTCGAAATTTACCTGACGGAAATAGTTCTGGATAAGAATCGCGCATCTGGCTTTCGACCTCCCACGTAGCACTTTCACCAGTAGCACCTCCCCAGACAACCTTAACCAATGAAATCGTCTTGCCCCTTAATTCTTTGGACTTTTGGTCCTCAATCCGTAGCGGTAAGGTCTCAAAAGTTAGATTCTCTTTTATTTGGACCTTGTCTGACTCAATCACGTGTGAGGGATCAAAAATGTACTTACGAAGTTGAGACACATGAAAGACACTATGGAGATTAGAAAGAGACGGAGGCAACACAATCTGATATGCTACGTTGACCGACACGTTTGAGAATTTGGTAAGGTCCTATAAACCGAGGTGTAAGCTTTCGCATTTTTTTAATGCCCGACCAACCCCAGTTGTTGGGAGTAAACTCTCTAGAAATACATGATCACCTTCTTGAAATTCGAGGTTTTTCCTTCTTTTATCATGGTAACTCTTTTGCCTACTCATAGATGCTCTCATCTTTTCCTGAATCATTTTTACTTTGTCAGTAGTCTGTTGAACAATCTCGGGTCCTAACACAAGGCTATCACCCGTCTCAAACCAACACAGAGGGTCCTACATCTTCTCCCATACAACGCCTCAAAAGGGGCTATTCCAATGCTAGAGTGGAAACTATTGTTATAGGTAAACTCTATAAGTGGCAAAAAGCTATCCCAACTTCCATTTTGTTCCAACACACAAGCTCTCAACAAGTCTTCTAGGGATTGATTGGTTCGCTCAGTCTGACCATCTGTTTGTGGGTGGTATGCTGAACTCATCCTAAGGTTCGTACCTAAAGCGGCTTTGTAAACCTTGCCAAAACTTAGAGGTAAACCTAGGGTCTCTGTCCGAGACTATACTTGATGGGATTCCATGCAACTTCACAATTTCCTTTATATATATTTCAGCTAACCTTTCCATCGAATAAGTTATGTTTATCGGAATAAAGTGAGCAGACTTAGTTAATCTATCCACAATGACCCAAATGTTATCGTACTTTTTGGAGTTCGAGGTAAGCCTACCACAAAGTCCATAGAGATGCTATCACACTTCCATTCGGGAATGCTCAAAGGTTGCATCAAACCTGAAGGTTTTTTGATGTTCTACCTTAGATTTTTGGCAAGTCAAACAAGCATACACAAATTCAGCAACATCTCTTTTCATTTTAGGCCACCAAAATATCTTCTTGAGGTCCTTATACATCTTTGTGGCTCCCGGGTGAATACTTAGACAACTCCTATGTCCTTCCTCTAAGATCATCTTTCTTAACTCCTCTACATCGGGAACACAAATCCTCTCCTTAAATCTCAAAATTCCATCCACACCTATTTTAAAGTCGGGTTCTCTCCCTTGGTCAATCGATTGTAACTTATCTAAAAGATATAAATCCAACTTCTGACTCTTTTCAATCTCTTCCAATAGTCCACTAGTTACCTTCAACATTCCCAATTTAATACTTTTTGGTGTCACTTCACAAACTAAACTAAGGTCTCTAAACTGTTCCAACAACTCACTATGCTTAACCATTAAGGCGGACACACTCAAAGTCTTCCTACTCAAGGCATCGACCACTACATTGGCCTTTCCAGGGTGATATTTAAGCTCAAAATCAAAATCTTTAAGAAATTCCATCCACCTACGTTGTCTCATGTTCAACTCCTTCTGATAAAAAAGATACTTAAGGCTCTTGTGGTCACTAAAAACCTCAAATCTAGATCCATATAAATAATGTCTCCACATCTTAAGTACAAAGACAACTGCTGCTAGTTCTAGGTCATGGGTAGGGTAGTTTCTCTCATGAATCTTCAGTTGCCTAGAAGTATATGCTACTACCTTTCCATCCTGCATAAGTACTCAACCTAATCCGGAACCACAAGCATCACAATATGCTACAAAAGGTTCACTCAGGTCAGGTAATACTAGATTGGTGCGGAGGTCAATCGTTTCTTAAGCTCTTGGAAACTATTCTCACAATGAGTATCCCACACGAACAATTCCCCTTTGCGGGTCAACTTAGTCAAAGGTAAGGCCAACCTGGAGAATCCTTCTATGAACCTACGATAAATAACCTGCCAATCCTAGGAAACTCCTAATCTCAATCACTGATTTAGGTGCTTTCCATTCTAAGACACTCTCCACTTTGGTAGGATCAACAGCTATTCACACCTTTTGAAATTATATGTCCTAGGAAAATTTACTTTCCTCTAACCAAAACTCACACTTAGACAACTTGGCAAATAATTGTTTCTCCTTAAGGGTTTTCAAGACTATCCTTAGATGTTCACCATGTTCTTCCTTAGTCTTAGAGTACACTAAGATATCATCTATAAACACAACCACAAAAGAGTCGAGGTAAGGATGAAAGATCCGATTCATGTAATCCATAAAACACTGCTGGTGCATTAGTAACACCGAAAAGGCATAACCAAATACTCGTAATGGCCATAACGGGTCCTAAAGGCGGTCTTAGGAGTATCAGAAGGTTTCACGCGGATCTGATGGTAACCTGACCTCAGATCGATCTTACTAAACACACATGACCCTCTCAATTGATCCATAAGGTCATCTATCCTAGGTAAGCGGGTACTTATTCTTGATTGTCACTTTATTAAGTCGACGGTAATCTATGCATAACCTCATAGAGCCATCCTTCTTCTTAACCAACAACACAGGTGCACCCCATGGTGAAACACTAGGCCTTATAAATTGTTTATCTAAAAGCTCTTCCAATTGTTTCTTAAGCTCAGACAATTCTAAGGGAGACATCCTATACGGTGCCATGGATATGGGTCCAGTACCTGGTACAAGGTCAATGCTAAACTCAATTTCACGCTATGGTGGTAAACTAGTGACATCTTCAGGGAATACTTCAGGGAATTCACACACAATAGGAACATCTCGTATTACCACTTTTTCTTCAAATTCCAATGAGGGAAGGATCATGTATAACTGGGCATCTTCTTTCAAGAGTGCCTTCACTTGGTTGGTGGATATATTGCTAGGCTTATCCCTCTCTTCTGACTCCATGAATTCAATGGTTTTACTAAAAAAATCTACGCGGACACGGTTGGCCGAGAGCCAATCCATACCAAGAATCACATCAACCAGACGCAAAGGTAGACACACTAAGTCAACTCGAAAGTCCCTTCCACACACATGGATAGAAATGTCAAGACAAACACTAGAGGTATCAACAGAAATCACTAGTTGGGGTATTCACAATCAACTCATACTGTAAACGAGATACATGTAGTCCTAAAACGTCTAACACAATCAAGAGAAACAAAAGAATGAGTGGCACCACAATCAAATAGTACAAATAAAGGAGTATCACTTATGAGACACGTACCTTGGATCAAGTTGTCTTTTTCTCAGACGCTCCTGCACCACTAAGGGCAAAGACTCTTCCCATTGGATTTAGGCCCTACTAGCTTGGGAACTCTGTTTCCAGCTGTGGAGTCTTCCTTGGGTAAGGGCATGTGGTGCTAATGTGACCTTGTTGTTGACAATTAAAACAAGTAATTTCAAGCATCTCTACATTCATATGTCATGTGACCCTGCTTTCCACACCTGCTACATCGGATAGGAGTAGCTAGGTAACCATTATTACCATTGTTGTTGCGTGAGACTTGACTCATGTTGTTACTATTTCCCGCTACTAACTCCTCGTCCATTGGGGTTTCCTCTACCACTCCCATAACTATAAATGTTCCCATTTCCTTTTCTGTTACCACTACTAGCTCCTTTTCCAGCTGAAAAACTGTGTTGTTGATGAATTCAAACGACTTCCAGATCTACTAGGAGGGAAAGAGTAAGGTTTTCCCTCTATTATGATTGCATAGGCCTCTTTGTCCTTCATGATTCCAGTGTTTCGGTAATGTGCCTTTTCAGCACGGCTATCCTCATCATAAATCCTACTCTTATTCACTAGGGTAGGAAAGTCGCGGATCTCTTGCATTCCAACCTGTTTCTTGATCTCTGGCCTGATCCCATTTCAAACTTGATACACTTAGACTTTTCTCCTGCTTCTCCAACATAGAGTGGATAGTACCTGGATAATTCCTCGAACTTAGCAGCATACTCCGCTACTGACATATTCCCCTGTTCCAATTTAACAAATTCCATCTCCTTTCTATTACGGATATCTTCAGGGAAATACTTAATTAGAAAACATGTTCTTGAATATAGCCCAAGTAATTGCAGTCCCTGCATTCTCTAAACGTTGGCGTGCATTATCCCACCAATGTTCAGCTTCTTCCGTCAACATAAAGGTACCAAGATGCACTTTCTGACCTTCGGGACATGCCACTTCCTCTGAAAATTTTCTCCACTTCTTGCAACCACCTTTGAGCTCCATCAGGATTATAGTGACCTTCAAAGGATGGGGGGTTAGCCTTGTGGAATCGATCCATCACCATGAATTCATTTATTTGCACATATCCTTGGCCACCCCCGTAGCTAGTAGCTTGAGCAACAACTTGAGCATCAATCTGTGCAGCTTGGGTAGCAGCTTGCGCAGAGGCTTGTTGCAGTAGCTTGAGATTCAGTCAAAGCTTGGAGAGCCTGCACTGTAACTCCTGCCATGGACTCTAGAGCCTCAGCAATCGCAGCATCATTCCTTCCACCAGCCATCACTACCTACATCAATCAGATAAGCCAATTGAATACAGTGAGACATTTAGGGAAGTGAGGAACAACTTAGCTCTACAATACTAACACACAATAATGACCATAACCACAAAATACATAACAGAGTACACAAGGAAAAATAGCGAACACATAACACATTTACGGTCTGATTGGACAGACCAGCTCTTCGAGATACCACTAATGTGACACCCTAAACCCCAAACAATTTTTTTTTTTTTTGATAAAGAGTATCACATAATCATAAGCATGTCACATAAATCCAAATTTCCATCAAACATAATGGATTCGAAATCATAGTATCAAACACAGAATTTCTTTTTGAAGTACACATACTCATGTTTAAATTCAGTGCAAATATAGTACTCCAACCTGATGTCACTATCAGAGCGGGAATTCCCAAAATAAAATACTCGAAATAACATCAACACAATGCATAATAATGAAGGTCTCCGAGGCATGGTGGCTTCTGCCTCTCCTGATGGTATTAGTCATCACCTGCAACTTACAACTCGTCTGCGTCCGTCGCAAACGCCAAACACAAACAACGAGGGGTGAGTATCGAAATTATGTAACAGTATAAAATACACGAGGAGAACACGCAAACAATCAAATTATCACAATCTCAAAACAGTCAAGTGTATAATATCAACGACTTATCAAATTCATTCATAATAAGATAATCAAAATAATGAAATGCTATGCATGTCCTATACTATATACTTCATCATTTGGTACCATTCTACTCTGAAGTACTTGGTTTAGGAGGCCTGATACTATGCCACTACAAGAGTGGACGGACAATTCATTGAATGGCCAAGTCCTCATAGATCCCTCGACTCAACCCGAGACACATATACGCGACAGTCGGGGTACTCTTGTGTTGCAACGGTAGTTCCTCGGCCTTAGGGAATAACCCACTAATCCACTTAGGAATTCCCCACTAGGTGTACCCCCGAGGTCTATCAGTCTTACCTTACAGTTCGACTGTAGCCCTCCACGATCAGGCTCATTCAGTTGTACTTCCCCGAATCACTAGGTTTGTCAGACCCTCCCTTTATGATGACAAAACAATCCTAACTCCAAATCTACAACACTTATCTCATACTTACTCGATCATCACTACTCACTAAGTTTCAGTTTGACTTCACGATATTCGTCATTATATATCTTTATCAGTCAATCACAATATTTGGTTTACACTACTCACAATACACAATCCAATTTCATCAATCACATAATAAGGAATTCAATCGGTGATATATTCTAGTAATATCATAAATCCAATAAAGTAACAAAACGTTCAAGTTCATATCATTCATACATTAACAATCAACATAAGATTTCATAAAATCAGGCAACAGGCAATCTTTAATATAAAACAAATTCACGACAATTCTACAAGTTGCTAAAATATATTTTAGTCTCACTATTACCATTCACATCTTAATTAATTAATTATTTAGCTTCAACTCAATAGGGCTCAACTGTACGTAGTAAGCCCCGAATAAACATTTTGGGAATTTCAGCATTCCCGTTCATTCTCACGTTATTGTTATATCTCATAAGATCGAAACCACATCCCCACCCTTACCTCGGCTGAAGATTTCCGTCCAATTGAGTCTGATCTGCTAACAAGTCGTTTCTTTATCGGTCGTCGTCGTCTCTCACATAGTCCGCGAGGGAATTTGTAACACACAACCACAAAATACAAATGAATTTACTTACTATAAATAAATGAATAAATAATTATAAAATAAATGAATAAATTAATAACGAATAAATAAAGATTGAATATATAATAAATAAATATATATAGTAAATAATAAATAAAATAAATAATAAATAAACAAATAAGTAATGAATAAATAATAAAATAATAAATAAGTAATGAATAAAGAAATAATAAATGGATAAGTAAATAATAAATAAGTAAATACGTTAATAAGTAAATAAATAAATGGAATATATTAATAAATAAGTAATGAAATAGAATAATTAAATAAGTAACTTGAATAAATAAATGAATAAATAATAAAGAATTAAGTAAATTAAATTAAATATTAATTAAAATAAATATAAATAAATAAGGTAAACGAATAAATAGATAATAAAATAAATAATAAATAAATAAATAATAGATAATTAATAAATAATAATAAAATAAATAATAAATAAGTTAAGTAAGTAGATGAGTAAATAATAATAAAAATAAGTAACAAATAAATAAATAAGTAAATGAATAATAAATAGATAAATAAATTAAATAAATCAGTAATGAAATAATTAAGTAAATACCTTAATAAGTAAATAAATAAATAAAATAAATAAATAAATA
>PGTU02011001.1:0-57627 GCA_002896215.2 Cicer echinospermum | reverse complement strand
GATTCCCCATTCTAACACAGTTAACTTAAACATGATTCCTCAAACGCACATTAAGTAACTGTAGGTATTAAAAAGATTCCAAGCCATCAACGCCTTCAGTTTTAAATTTTCCTACGCTCATTTAACTCTTAAATGATTTAATCTCTAATGTTTTCAAATTCCACAGAACAAACTCAAACATACTCTCACATTCAAACATATTTCACAACAAACACACCAATTAACAAACATCGAGTATGGAACGCCAAATTAACGACACAATCAAACACAACATAAACACCTATATAACCAAATATCATTTACTCATAATCATACACAAAGACTTCAAATTCATTTACAACGAAACATTCATCAATTAAACAAACCTAACTCTAAGGTTTTACCCATAACGCTTTAGTTTCGTTTTTCCCCAAATCGATACATTAAACCCTAACAAATTCTTCCCACAAACACAGATAAGTCCTAATGCAACTAGAAGTTTGGAAGGAGCCTATACCTTAGCGTATAGCTTTAACGTGGTTTTCGGTACCCGAGTATTCGGTAAATCTTCGCTCGCACGCCGCTTCCAAATTAGTTCACTAGCACCGTGTAGGTGGTGGTGAGCATTACTTTCCCTTCATCTCTTCGAGAAATGAAGCTTGGATCTAGAAGAACTGAGGGGTTTGTGTTTGGATCTCAATTACCATTTTTCTTCGTTTTCGAATCAAGAGAAAGAGTGGAGTTGCGAACCTTGATCTAGACTCTCACCAACCTGGGGTTACTAGTTTGTAAGATAAGAAAAGCGACGGAAAATGATAAAGATGAGAGGAGGAGATAAAATGCTTGTCGGCTGATCTGAGGAAGAGATGGAATTTTAGATTTCTTCCTTTCTTTTTCTTTCCTTTGTTTTTCCTTTCTTCCTTTTCTTCTTTCACCTCATATATTATTTTCTTTTTTCCTTTCCCTTCCTTCTAGTTTCGCTTTCTTTTTCCCCTCCAAACAAACACATATAATATAATTAAAATAACTTAACAAATATCTCAAAATATCTAGATATTTTGTAAATTACCGTTTCACCCGAAACGCATATTATTCACCGTAAAGTATTCATCGCAGTTAAATTCAATTTATTATCGACGAGAAATTTTAGTTGGCATCAAATATCTTTTTGATATAAAACTCCAACATATAATTAACTTGGCTTAAAAGCCTCCGACCAAAATCCAAAATAACCAAAAATACATAAATGGTACTTTAAAATTATGGTCTTACATTACTCCCCCCTAAAATAGTTTCGTCCTCGAACTATGCATCGATAAATAACTCTGGGTGTTGTTCTCTCATTTGCTCTCCAGTTCCAAGTCGCATCTCCAGTATGGGTTCCAAATCACCTTGACCAACGAAACATCCTTGGTCCTCAACCGCTTAATCTTCTGTCATCAATTCTCACGGGTGGTACTTCGGAACGACAGGTTATCCTTTAGCTGGATTTGTGTCTGGTTCGATCACGTGAGATGGATCTGCGAGATATTTCCTCACTGTGACACAGAAACACGTCATGACATTGGACAGTATCGGAGGTAATGCAATCCGATAAGCAACCGGTCCGATTCGTTGCAGAAATCTGATATGGTCCAATGAATTTCGAGTCAACTTCATTCGATTTTCAAGGCTCTACCTACTCCAGTAGTAGGCGTGACTCTCAAAAATACATGGTCAGCCTGTTCGAATTCAAAAGTCTGCGACGCTTGTCGCGCGTAACTCTTCTGACGATCTTGTGAAGTCTTCATTTTCTCTTGATCTTCTTATTTAGCTGTGGTCTGTTTGCACCATCTCTGGTCCGACAATCATATTCTCACCGTCTTTATACCACACAAGGGCGTTGACACTTGCGCCCATATAAAGCTTCATATGGTGCCATTCCAATATTGCGTGGAAACTATTGTTGTAAGTGGAACTCAATCAACGAAAGTACTTCATCCCAGCTTCCCCCTATCATCTAGTACACATGCTCTCAACAGATCTTCCAAGGACTGATTCGTCCTTTCAGTCTGTCCGTCTGTTTGTGGATGGTAAGCTGAACTCAAACGAGCTTCGTTCCAATGCTTCGTGCAATGCTCCCCAAAATGTGATGTGAACTTCGGATCACGGTCTGATACAATGCTCGATGGTACCGTGTAACCTCACAATTTTCAGCAATGTAGATCTCCGTTAACTGATCTACCTTATAGGTGGTCCTTACCGGCAAAGTGAGCAGATTTAGTCAGTCGGTCCACTATCACCCATAGGAATCATTCTTCCTCTTGTCTTGGTAATCCGGTTATAAAATCATGGAAATGCTGTCCCACTTCCATTCAGGTATATCTAAAGGTTGCAACATTCCAGCAGGTCGCTGATGTTCACCTTCGCTTTCTGACAAGTTAGACAAGTGGATACATAATCCTGCGCCACATGTTTCTTCATTCCTGGCCACCAATAATTCTGCCTCAGATCCTGATACATCTTTGTTGCTCCAGGATGAATATCAGCTACTCTTATGCGCCTCTTCTAAAAATCGTTTTTCGCATATCTGTAATGGCTGGTACACAAATCTACCATTACACCGCAAAATATTATCTGCCCAATCTTGAACTCAGTCGTCTTCCCTTGCACTAATAGATTCCTCTTCTCCTGAATTAAGACGTCATCTTGAGAATTTGCAATGTCTTCAAGTAGTCCACTCGAGATCTTAATCATTCCGAATTTCAAAATTCCCGGTGCAAACTCTACGTTCAATGTGCAAGTCTCTAAAAGCTTCCCACAACTCTTGTTGTCTAGCCATAATTAGTGAAGACACCGATACACTTCTCTTGCTCAACGCATCAGCCACTACATTGGCTTCCATGGTGGGTGTACTGCAGTGTGAAATCAAATCCTTGAGAGTCTCCATCCATCGTCTCTGGCGCATGTTCAACTCCTTCTGATCAAACAATTATTTCAAGCTTTTATGGTCGCTGAACACGGTGAACGTGCACCATATAAATAATGCCTCCAGATTTTATTGCAAAAACAACTGCGGCAAGCTCCAAAAATCATGAGTAGGATAGTTCCTCTCATGAATCTTCAATTGTCTCGAGGCATAAGCCACAGCTTTCTTGTGTTGCATCAGAACACATCCTAACCCTTGGTGAGATGCATCACAATAAACTTCATAGGGTTTCTTCTGATTGCGGTAATACTAATACAGGTGAGGTCGTCAATTTTCTCTTTAGTACTGGAAGTTTTCTTCACACTTCTCCGTCCATGCGAACGGGTTGATCTTTTCTGGTAAGTTGTGTCAGTGGAGCCACAATCTTAGCAAAACCTTCGATAAACCTCCTGTAGTACCCTGCCAGCCCTACAAAACTCCGTATGTCAGTGACCGTCTGAGGCTGTCTCCAAGCAAGAACCGCCTCAATCTTAGCCGGATCTACAGCGATTCCTTCCTTGGTTATCACATGTCCCAAGAAATTCACTTTCTCTAGCCAAAATTCACACTTCGACAGATTGGCATACAATCGCTTCTCGCGTAAAATCTCAAGAGAACTTGTCGTAAATGTTCTCCATGCTCTTCTTCAGTCCTTGAATAAATCAATATATCATCAATGAACACCACAACGAATTTATCAAGGAATGAATTAAAGATTCTGTTTATGTAGTCCATGAAAATTGCCGGTGCATTGGTAACTCCAAACGGCATAACCAGGTATTCATAATGTCTGTAGCGGGTTCTGAAAGCAGTTTTCTGAATATCTCCTTCCCTTACTCGAATCTGATGGTAACCCGACTTCAAGTCAATCTTCGAAAATATCGCGGCCCCTCTCAATTGATCCATCAAATCATCGATTCGTGGCAAAGGATAACGATTCTTAATAGTTGCCTTGTTAAGCTGTCTATAATCCACACATAGGCGCGAGCTTCCGTCCTTCTTCTTAACTAGCAAAACTGGAGCTCCCCATGGTGATACACTTGGTCTGATGAATTTCTTCTCCAACAAGTCTTCAATTTGGCCTTTGAGCTCATTTAATTCCAATGGCGACATTCGATAAGGTGCCATTGAAATAGGTCCCGTTCCTGGGTGCAAATCAATGAAGAATTCCACTTCTCTTACCAGTGGCAATCCTGGAATTTCCGTTGGAAATACATCCCGATACTCGTTGACAAGTATCATATCTTCTATATCCACATTCATCTTTGCCTCCACATTTGCCAGAGACAAAAACTCATGAGTCCCTTCGCTTAGCGACACTCGGAATTTGTTAGCAGCTAAATACTTAACAACTCCTGGTTCGGGGAAAAGAACCAATTTACGAGCACAATCCAACATCACATAATGATAAGACATCCAATCCATACCGAGGATGACCTCGAGTGATTGTAGCGGTAAACAAATTAGATTAACCAAGAAATCCCTATTCTGTATAGTCATTCGACAATGCAAACATGTTGAATTTACGGTTAAGGTCTTAGCAGGGGTGGACACAACCAAATCAAAAGGTAAAGCAGACATAGATAACTTCAAGCGATTCACACAGTCCATAGCAATGAAGGAATGGGTTGCCCCCGAATCAAAGAGTGCAGTTAGAGTGTTACCTGCAATCTCACAGTCACGCTGAATCAGATTACCAGATGGATTCCCCTCTTCAGCATTCACACAATAAATGCGTCCTCTAGCAGTAGGACGGGTAGCCCTAGCTACATTCACAACTGATTCCACCTTTGGAGCCGTGCAATCCTTCGCCATGTGTCCTGGCTTCTGGCAAGTGTAGCAGGTGAGAGTGTTAGGGGTACAAGCATTAGCATAATGCCCCTCTTCCCCACAACGGAAACATCAGACCACTCGTCCCAGTTGTCTCCCCCGAAATTCTGGTTCCCCGGCGATTCTGCCCACCGTTGTTAGTTCGTGGTCGATCATAGGGTTTAGCAACTTGGTTCCCCTTGTTGTTCTGGTAATTCACCCGACTAGGCCCTCCTGTACCAAAATTTCCTCCTCGGCTAGCCCTCTTATTCTTCATATCTTCGACTTCCCTACACTTTTCCACAAGGGCTTGGAAACATTGAATTCCCAAGGGTAAGATGGAGTCTTGAATCTCATACTTCAGTCCGTCTTGGAAACGATGACACATGAACGGTTCATCAATTTCTTCATGGAAGAACCTGAAATGCCTCGATAGCGATTCAAACTTAGCTGCATATTCGCCCACGGTCATGCTTCCCTGGTGAAGTTTCAGAAAATCATCGCCCAGTTTAGTCCTGGTACTCATCGAGAAGTATTTGTCTAAAAAACTTCCTTTTTGAACGATTCCCAGTTCACCTCCTCGTGGGCGGCTCCCATCAATAACCTTGCACTCCTCCACCAGTACTCAGCATCCCCCAACAGCATGTAAGTGGCATAGCTGACCTTCACTCCCGCCTGACAGTTTATCATTTCAAAGATCTTCTCCACTTCTTGGATCCATTGATCCGCCTTCTCTGAATTCTCATCCCCGTTGAACTTAGGAGGATTGTAACGACGGAAGTCTTCTAACCCTCTTGACTCTGCAGCACGGATCTCTCTTCCCCTCTTTTCAAGATCCCGTTGAGTCTTGGCAGCAGTCTGTGCAGCCACAGAAGCAGCCATGTTATTCATAGCCTCCGCCATTTGGTCATTCCTATTCGCGTTGGCTCTCGGAGCGTCATTCCTTCTTGGCGGCATGGTTTCCTATAAAACCATTATCAAGTAGAGTCTTAACACTACTTCAAATAATTTCAAACTAACGTCCGACCATAACAACACATAATAAATATATTAGACTTGACAACTCAAGTCACCTAAACCGACGCATGATCAGATGACAACTCCCAACTTATGGGTCGACCTACAATCTATAACCAAGGTTCCACAGCCCCCAAAGAAAACCAAACCTATGCTCTGATACCACAATGTAACACCCCGTTTTTCAAAGCGAGGGTATATTTTTTTTTCAAAGTAATTAAACTAAAACAGAGAAATAGATAAAGAAATGCCTTTGGATAAATAACTGAGTCATTAAAATTTACAAGCAGCGGAAAGGTTTCTCCAATTATAAATCCAAAACATTTACATAACCATAAATGGTACATGGAACCCATTCACATAAGAAGTCGAACTGACAATGATAGTATAAATACAGTTTTCCCAAACTAAAAATACTCCAATCCAAACAGAAGGACACCTAGTCCCTATACATCATCCTAATCTGATCATCCTACCAAAAAAGCTATACACCCTGAGTATCTCCACGCGCCCTGTGAGATCCTCCTAACGTGACTGCAGTCAAACGTTCCCATCTCCATTCCCGTCCGTAGGGTACGAACCGGTAAGACCGTCCTGACTCTCATCTGAGGGCAAAGCCCAGATTTCCACAATAATTGTAAAGGGTCACCAACCAGAAAATAACAGTTAACACATAGCAATTAAGTTTTTAAATGCTCAAAACAACTTTTCAACTAAGCATGCACCTTAACAGGATTTTCCATATGCTAAAAGTTCATATTATGCTTGCCAATTATCAATGAACTCAAAATGAAGTTCTCCAACCATCAAGTAATACATAACTGACCAAAGCATTGATAAATCAATTGAGCAATCGATTTTCTAACTCAAAATGAGGACTTTTGCTGAGCCAATCAATTGCCAAATCGATTTGGTCAGTTCTGCTGAGTTTTTGCATGACCAAATCGATTTCTAAGTCGATTTTGTCAGTTCTGATGAGTCCCTGTGTTGCCAAATCGATTTCCAAATCGATTTCGGCAGTTTTGCTGAGTTCCTGCCTCTCTGCCAATTGATTTCCAAATCGATTTCTTAAAAGGTTTTGAAAGATATATTTATACAATCGATTGGCAAATCGATTAGGTTAAAATGGTGAACTTCCTGCAACTCATCCAATCGATTGGGAAATCGATTTCCCTGATCGTTTTTCCAAAAATTCATGCATTAACTCAAGTCATTTCTAATCAAGTTCACAACCTAACACTTAGCAATTCCTACGCGATTACCACGGCAATTGGGATCTCGATAACCATCATACTTACACACAATAACTAACACATAACACTTAGCATTTTCGACGCAATTACCACGATAAATCAAAATTCAATCACTCAATTATAAACTCAAATCAAATACGACTCGCGTGCCAAGCACCCTAATGCAATGCGTATATGCAAAAATGCATGGACTCGGAATTCCAAACCAAAACCCCTCCTCGAAGGGCCGTAAATCATAATTGTACCGCCTATCGCAGGCCAAAGTACCAATTACCAAGGTGCCACCTATCACGGGTCTGCACGATTTACTAAAAAGCGTAAACCATAAACGTACTGCCTATCACGGGCCCGTATCGTTTACCGAGGTGCCACCTATCACGGGTCTGCACGGCTTACTAAAATAACGTAAATTGTAAATGTACCGCCTATCACAGGCCAAAGTACTATTTACCAAGGTGCCACCTATCACGGGTCTGCACAATTTACAAAAAAGCGAAAACCATAAACATACTGCCTATCACGGGCCCGTACCGTTTATCGAGGTGCCACCTATCACGGGTCTGCACGGTTTTCAAAAACGTAAATCATAAATGTACCGCCTATCACAGGCCAAAGTACTATTTATCAAGGTGCCACCTATCACGGGTCTGCACGATTTACAAAAAGGATGAAAATGCATGGACATATACCGACTTCATTCACAACAGACGTTAAGCAAACGCAGATATTAAAAAGCGTAAACCATAAACGTACTGCCTATCACGGCACATTAAGAGATTCCCCATTCTCAACGCCCAGTTAACTTAAACCTTTTCCTCAAATGCACATTAAGTAAACCGAGGTATTAAAAGATTCCCCATTTTTAATACTCGTTTAACTCTAATGGTTTTCAAATTCCACGGAAACAAACTCAAACATACTCTCACATTCAAACCATAATTCACAACAACCACACCAATTAACAAACATCAAGTATGGACACGCCAAATACAACGAACACAAATCAAAGCAAACATAACACCCAGATACATCAAATTTTGTTTACTCATAATCATACACGATGACTTCAAATTCATTTACCACGAAACATTCATCATTATAAACAAAACCTAACTCTAAGGTTTTACCCATAACGCACTAGTTTCGTTTTTCCCCAACTCGATACATTAAACCCTAACAATTTCCTTCACACACAACCACAGATAAGTCCCGTAATGCAAAGTAGAAGTTTGGAAGGAGCCCTTACCTCAACGTTAGCTTTAACGTGCGTTTCAGGTACCGCGAGTAATTCCGGTAAAATCTCCGCTCGCAACACCGCTTCCAAATTAGTTCACTAGCACCGTAGCGTGGTGGTGAGCAACTTTCCCTTCTATCTCTTCGAGAAATGAGGTTTGGATCTAGAAGAAACGGAGGGGTTTGTGTTTGGATCTCAAAAACCGTTTTTCTTCGTTTTCGAATCAAAGAGGAAGAGTGGAGTTGCGAAAACTTGATCTAACTCTCCCCCAACCTTGGATATAATAAATATCTTAACAAATATCTTTTTGATTATAAAACTTTTAAAATATTATTAACTTTGGCTTAAAAGCCCTCCGAGCCAAAATCCAAAATACACCAAAAATACATAAATGGTACTTTAAAAATTACGGGTCTTACATTTTGGGTTTCGGGTTTAGCGTTTAGGGTTTAGGGTTTAGGGTATAGGGTATAGGGTATAGGGTATAGGGTATAGGTATAGGGTATAGGGTATAGGGTATAGGGTTTAAGGTTTAAGGTTTAAGATTAGGATTTAGGGTTTGGGTTTTAATCAATGTATTTCATGATATAAGTGCATAATTCAAAATGGATATTTATTTTAGGTCATTTTGGTTATTTTTTAGGTGTAATCTATTTATTGGTTGTTATCCGTTGTAGTTCGCCAATAAGTTCAAAAGTCTCAAGGCATTAATATCTTAGGTCACTTAGGTCTTTACTAGGTTAAGGGATTAGGGATTACGGTTTAGAGTTAAGTGTTTAGGTCTATTATAAACCATTTTGGTTTTTAATTAATTTAGTTTGTCGAATAAGTGCATTAATGTAAATCATCGAATAACTGCATAAGTGTCACTAGTTTTGGATTTTATGTAATTTTTGTTTTTGATATGTTTCTTTTTACCAATTTTAGTTCATATTTATTTTGGTTTGTCCAATAAGTTGAAAAGGCTCAATGCATTAATATTGTATGTGATTTTGGTCCTTACGTGTTCAATTCTAGTCCTTTTTTTTCTTACTCAATGTATTTGGTCTAATAAGTGCAATAGTTTGAATGGGTTTAGGCATTAGGGTTTAGGGTTTAGGGTTTTGGGTTTACGGATTTGGGTTTAGGGTTTAGAGTTTAGGGTTCAAGGTTTTGGGTTTAGGGTTTAGGGTTTAGGGTTTAGAGTTTAGAGTTTAGGGTTTAGGTCTTAGGATTCAGGTTTTAGGTTTTAGGGTTTAGGGTTTAGTGTTTAGGATTTAGGATTTAGGGTTTAGGGTTCAGGGTTTAGGATTTAGGGTTTAGGGTTTAGGGTTTAGGGATTAGGAATTAGGGTTTGGGTTTTAATCAATATATTTCGTGATATAAGTGCATAATTCAAAATGGATATTTATTTTAGGTCATTTTGTTATTTATTAGGGTTTAGAGTATAGGGTATAGGGTTTGGGTTTTAATCAATATATTTCATGATATAAGTGCATAATTCAAAATGGTTATTTATTTTAGGTCATTTTGTTATTTATTAGGTGTAATCTATTTATTAGTTCTTATCCATTGTAGTTCGCCAATAAGTTCAAAAGTCTCAATCCATTAAAATCTTAGGTCACTTAGGTCTTAACTAGGTTAAGGGATTAGGGTTTACGGTTTAGAGTTAAGTGTTTAGGTCTATTATAGACCATTTTGGTTTTTAATCAATTTAGTTCGTCGAATAAGTGCATTAATGTAGTCATCGAATAACTGCATAAGTGTCACTAGTTTTGGATTTTATCTAATTTTTGTTTTTGATATGTTTCTTTTTATACATTTTAGTTCATATTTATTTTGGTTTGTCCAATAAGTTGAAAAGGTTGAATGCATTAATATTGTGTGTCATATTTGTCCTTACGTGTTCAATTCTAGTCCTTTTTTTTTCTTACTCAATGTATTTGGTCTAATAAGTGCAAAAGTTTGAATGGATTAATATATTAGGTCATTTGTGGTCCTTACTAGTTTTAGGGTTTTGGGTTTAGGCATTAAGGTTTAGGGTTTTGGGTTTACGGATTAGGATTTAGGGTTTAGAGTTTAGGGTTTAAGGTTTTGGGTTTACGATTTACGGTTTAGAGTTTAGAGTTTAGGGTTTAGGGTTCAGGGTTCAAGGTTTAGGATTTAGGTTTTAGGGTTTCAGGGTTTAGGGTTTTGAATTTAGGGTTTAGTGTTTAGGGTTTTAGGGTTAGGGGTTTAGGATTAGGTTTAGGGTTTTGGATTAGGATTTAGGGTTTGGGTTTTAATCATAGATTTCATGATATAAGTGCACTAATTCAAAATGGATATATATTTTAGGTCATTTTGTTATTTATTAGGGTATAGGGTATCAGGGTATATAGGGTATAGGGTATAGGGTATAGGGTAAGGGTATAGGGTATAGGGTATAGGGTATAGGGTATAGGGTATAGGGTATAGGGTATTAGTGTATAGGGGATAGGGTATAGGGTTTAGGTTTAAGGGATTAAGATTTAAGGGTTTGGGTTTTAATCAATATATTTCAGATATAAGTGCATAATTCAAAATGGATATTTATATTAGGTCATTTTGTATTTTTTAGGTGTAATCTTTTTATTAGTTGTTATCCATTGTAGTTCGCCAATAAGTTCAAAAGTCTCAAGGCATTAATATCTTAGGTCACTTAGGTCTTTACTAGGTTAAGGGATTAGGGTTTACGGTTTTAGAGTTTAGTGTTTAGGTCTATTATAAACCATTTTGGGTTTTTAATTAATTTAGTTTGTCGAATAAGTGCATTAATGTAGTTCATCGAATAACTGCATAAGTGTCACTAGTTTTAGATTTTATGTAATTTTTTGTTTTTGATATGTTTCTTTTTTACCCATTTTTAGTTCATATTAATTTTGGTTTGTCCAATAAGTTGAAAAGGCTCAATGCATTAATATTGTATGTGATTTTAGTCCTTACGTGTTCTATTCTAGTCCTTTTTTTCTTACTCAATGTAGTTGGTCTAATCAGTGCAAGAGTCTAAATGGATTAATATATTAGGTCATTTGTTTATCATTACTAGGTTAAGGGTTTCGGGTTTCGGTTTTAATCATTATATTTCATGATATAAGTGCATAATTCTATATATTTTCAATAATTAGGTTCATTTGCGGGTGTTATAGTTAGGGTTTTGGGTTTAGGCATTAGGTTTAGAGGGTTTAAGGTTTAGGGTTTACGGATTTTAGGGTTTATGGTTTTTAGGTGGTTTAGGTTTTGGGTTTACGGTTTTAGGTTATTAGGTTTTAGGATTTCGGGTTTAGGTATTAGGATTTAGGGATTAGGGATTAGGTCGCAATATATTTCAGATATAAGTGCATAATCAAAATGGATATTTATTTTAGGTCATTTTGTTATTTATAGGTGTAATCTATTATTAGTTGTTATCCATTGTAGTTCGCCAATCAAAGTCTCAAGCATTAATTCTTAGGTCACTTAGGTCTTTACTAGGTTAAGGGATTAGGGTTTACGGTTTAGAGTTTAGTGTTTAGGTCTATTATAAACCATTTGGTTTTTAATTAATTTAGTTTGTCGAATAAGTGCATTAATGTAGTTCATCGAATAACTGCATAAGTGTCACTAGTTTTAGATTTTATGTAATTTTGTTTTTGATATGTTTCTTTTTTACCCATTTTAGTTCATATTAATTTTGGTTTGTCCAATAAGTTGAAAAGGCTCAATGCATTAATATTGTATGTGATTTTAGTCCTTACGTGTTCTATTCTAGTCCTTTTTTTTCTTACTCAATGTAGTTGGTCTAATCAGTGCAAGAGTCTAAATGGATTAATATATTAGGTCATTTGTTATCATTACTAGGTTAAGGGTTTCGGGTTTCGGTTTTAAATCAATATATTTCATGATATAAGTGCATAATTCTATATATTTCAATATATTAGGTCATTTGGGGTCCTTACTAGTTTAGGGTTTTTGGGTTAGGCATTAGGGTTTAGGGTTTAAGGTTTTGGGTTTACGGATTAGGGTTTAGGGTTTATGGTTTTGAGTTTAGGGTTTAAGGTTTAAGGTTTTGGGTTTACGGTTTAGGTTTTAGGTTTTAGGTTTTAGGGTTTAGGGTTTAGGTATTAGGATTTAGGGATTAGGGATTAGGTTTAGGGTATAGGGTATAGGGTATAGGGTATAGGGTATAGGGTATAGGGTATAGGGTATAGGGTATAGGGTATAGGGTTTAGGGTTTAGGGTTTAGTGTTTGAGATTAAAGGTTAAAGGTCTAGGTCTATTCTAGTCCATTTTGGATTTTAGGTAATTTTTTGTTTTTGATATGTTTCTTTTGTCCATATTAGTTCTTATTCATTGTAGTTCGTCCAAAAGTTGAAAAGGCTCAACGGATTATTATTGTAAGTAATTTTGGTCTTTACGAGGTCTATTCTATTCCTTTTTTATTCTTACTCAATGTAGTTGGTCTAATCAGTGCAAGGGTCTAAATGGATTAATATATTAGGTCATTTGTTATCATTACTAGGTTAAGGGTTTAGGGTTTCGGTTTTAATCAATATATTTCATGATATAAGTGCATAATTCTAAATGGATATTAATTTAAGGTCATTTTGTTGTTTATTTTGGTGTATTCTAGTGCACTTTATTTCTAATACAATGTAGTTCGTCTAATAAGTGCAATAGACTCAATTGATTCAAATTTTAGGTCATTTTGGTATTTGTAATGTTTTTTTATTTTTTTATTTTAGTTGTTAATCAATGTAGTTCAACGTGTAAGGGCAAAAGTCTCAGTTTATTTAGATTTTAAGAATTTTTGGTGTTTGATATTTTCCTTTTTGTTAGTTTTAGTTCTTATTCATTGTAGTTCATTCAATAAGTGCTAAAGTCTCAATGTAGTAGGTCTAATAAGAGAAAAAGTCTCAATAGATTAATATAGGTATAGGGTATAGGGTATAGGGTATAGGGTATAGGGTATAGGGTATAGGGTATAGGGTTTAAGGTTTAAGGATTAGGATTTAGGGTTTGGGTTTTAATCAATATATTTCATGATATAAGTGCATAATTCAAAATGGATATTTATTTTAGGTCATTTTGTTATTTTTTAGGTGTAATCTATTTATTGGTTGTTATCCGTTATAGTTCGCCAATAAGTTCAAAAGTCTCAAGGCATTAATATCTTAGGTCACTTAGGTCTTTACTAGGTTATGGGATTAGGGATTACGGTTTAGAGTTAAGTGTTTAGGTCTATTATAAACCATTTTGGTTTTTAATTAATTTAGTTTGTCGAATAAGTGCATTAATGTAGTTCATCGAATAACTGCATAAGTGTCACTAGTTTTAGATTTTATGTAATTTTTGTTTTTGATATGTTTCTTTTTACCCATTTTAGTTCATATTAATTTTGGTTTGTCCAATAAGTTGAAAAGGCTCAATGCATTAATATTGTATGTGATTTTAGTCCTTACGTGTTCTATTCTAGTCCTTTTTTTTCTTACTCAATGTAGTTGGTCTAATCAGTGCAAGAGTCTAAATGGATTAATATATTAGGTCATTTGTTATCATTACTAGGGTTAAGGGTTTCGGGTTTCGGTTTTAATCAATATATTTCATGATATAAGTGCATAATTTCTATATATTTCAATATATTAGGTCATTTGGGGTCCTTACTAGTTTTAGGGTTTTGGGTTTAGGCATTAGGGTTTAGGGTTTAAGGTTTTGGGTTACGGATTAGGGTTTAGGGTTTATGGTTTTGAGTTTTAGGGTTTAAGGTTTAAGGTTTTGGGTTTACGGTTTAGGTTTTAGGTTTTAGGTTTTAGGGTTAGGGTTTAGGTATTAGGATTTAGGGATTAGGGAATTAGGTTTAGGGTATAGGGTATAAGGGTATAGGGTATAGGGTATAGGGTATAGGGTATAGGGTATAGGGGTATAGGTATAGGGTATAGGGTATAGTGTATAGGGTATAGGGTTTAAGGTTTAGGGATTAAGATTTAGGGTTTCGGTTTTAATCAACATATTTCATGATATAAGTGCATAATTCAAAATGGATATTTATTTTAGGTCATTTTGTTATTTTTTAGGTGTAATCTTTTTATTAGTTGTTATCCATTGTAGTTCGCCAATAAGTTCAAAAGTCTCAAGGCATTAATATCTTAGGTCACTTAGGTCTTTACTAGGTTAAGGGATTAGGGTTTACGGTTTAGAGTTTAGTGTTTAGGTCTATTATAAACCATTTTGGTTTTTAATTAATTTAGTTTGTCGAATAAGTGCATTAATGTAGTTCATCGAATAACTGCATAAGTGTCACTAGTTTTAGATTTTATGTAATTTTTGTTTTTGATATGTTTCTTTTTTACCCATTTTAGTTCATATTAATTTTGGTTTGTCCAATAAGTTGAAAAGGCTCAATGCATTAATATTGTATGTGATTTTAGTCCTTACGTGTTCTATTCTAGTCCTTTTTTTTCTTACTCAATGTAGTTGGTCTAATCAGTGCAAGAGTCTAAATGGATTTAATATATTAGGTCATTTGTTATCATTACTAGGTTAAGGGTTTCGGGTTTCGGTTTTAATCAATATATTTCATGATATAAGTGCATAATTCTATATATTTCAATATATTAGGTCATTTGGGGTCCTTACTAGTTTTAGGGTTTTGGGTTTAGGCATTAGGGTTTAGGGTTTAAGGTTTTGGGTTTACGGATTAGGGTTTAGGGTTTAGGGTTTATGGTTTTGAGTTTAGGGTTTAAGGTTTAAGGTTTTGGGTTTACGGTTTAGGTTTTAGGTTTTAGGGTTTAGGGTTTAGGGTTTAGGTATTAGGATTTAGGGATTAGGGATTAGGTTTAGGGGTATAGGGTATAGGGTATATATTATATAGGGTATAGGGTATATAGGGTTTAGGGTTTAGGGTTTAGTGTTTGAGATTAAAGGTTAAAGGTCTAGGTCTATTCTAGTCCATTTTGGATTTTAGGTAATTTTTTTTTTTTTGATATGTTTCTTTTTGTCCATATTAGTTCTTATTCATTGTAGTTCGTCCAAAAGTTGAAAAGGCTCAACGGATTATTATTGTAAGTAATTTTGGTCTTTACGAGGTCTATTCTATTCCTTTTTTATTCTTACTCAATGTAGTTGGTCTAATCAGTGCAAGGGTCTAAATGGATTAATATATTAGGTCATTTGTTATCATTACTAGGTTAAGGGTTTAGGGTTTCGGTTTTAATCAATATATTTCATGATATAAGTGCATAATTCTAAATGGATATTAATTTAAGGTCATTTTGTTGTTTATTTTGGTGTATTCTAGTGCACTTTATTTCTAATACAATGTAGTTCGTCTAATAAGTGCAATAGACTCAATTGATTCAAATTTTAGGTCATTTTGGTATTTGTAATGTTTTTTTATTTTTTTATTTTAGTTGTTAATCAATGTAGTTCAACGTGTAAGGGCAAAAGTCTCAGTTTATTTAGATTTTAAGAATTTTTGGTGTTTGATATTTTCCTTTTTGTTAGTTTTAGTTCTTATTCATTGTAGTTCATTCAATAAGTGCTAAAGTCTCAATGTAGTAGGTCTAATAAGAGAAAAAGTCTCAATAGATTAATATAGGGTATAGGGTATAGGGTATAGGGTATAGGGTATAGGGTATAAGGATTAGGATTTAGGGTTTGGGTTTTAATCAATATATTTCATGATATAAGTGCATAATTCAAAATGGATATTTATTTTAGGTCATTTTGTTATTTTTTAGGTGTAATCTATTTATTGGTTGTTATCCGTTATAGTTCGCCAATAAGTTCAAAAGTCTCAAGGCATTAATATCTTAGGTCACTTAGGTCTTTACTAGGTTATGGATTAGGGATTACGGTTTAGATTTTAAGTGTTTAGGTCTATTATAAACCATTTTGGTTTTTAATTAATTTAGTTTGTCGAATAAAGTGCATTAATGTAGTTCATCGAATAACTGCATAAGTGTCACTAGTTTTAGATTTTATGTAATTTTTGTTTTTGATATGTTTCTTTTTACCCATTTTAGTTCATATTAATTTTGGTTTGTCCAATAAGTTGAAAAGGCTCAATGCATTAATATTGTATGTGATTTTAGTCCTTACGTGTTCTATTCTAGTCCTTTTTTTTCTTACTCAATGTAGTTGGTCTAATCAGTGCAAGAGTCTAAATGGATTAATATATTAGGTCATTTGTTATCATTACTAGGTTAAGGGTTTCGGGTTTCGGTTTTAATCAATATATTTCATGATATAAGTGCATAATTCTATATATTTCAATATATTAGGTCATTTGGGGTCCTTACTAGTTTTAGGGTTTTGGGTTTAGGCATTAGGGTTTAGGGTTTAAGGTTTTGGGTTTACGGATTAGGGTTTAGGGTTTATGGTTTTGAGTTTAGGGTTTAAGGTTTAAGGTTTTGGGTTTACGGTTTAGGTTTTAGGTTTTAGGTTTTAGGGTTTAGGGTTTAGGTATTAGGATTTAGGGATTAGGGATTAGGTTTTAGGGTATAGGGTATAGGGTATATAGGGTATAGGGTATAGGGTATAGGGTATAGGGTATAGGGTATAGGTATAGGGTATAGGGTATAGGGTTTAGGGTTTAGGGTTTAGTGTTTGAGATTAAAGGTTAAAGGTCTAGGTCTATTCTAGTCCATTTTGGATTTTAGGTAATTTTTTGTTTTTGATATGTTTCTTTTTGTCCATATTAGTTCTTATTCATTGTAGTTCGTCCAAAAGTTGAAAAGGCTCAACGGATTATTATTGTAAGTAATTTTGGTCTTTACGAGGTCTATTCTATTCCTTTTTTATTCTTACTCAATGTAGTTGGTCTAATCAGTGCAAGGGTCTAAATGGATTAATATATTAGGTCATTTGTTATCATTACTAGGTTAAGGGTTTAGGGTTTCGGTTTTAATCAATATATTTCATGATATAAGTGCATAATTCTAAATGGATATTAATTTAAGGTCATTTTGTTGTTTATTTTGGTGTATTTTAGTGCACTTTATTTCTAATACAATGTAGTTCGTCTAATAAGTGCAATAGACTCAATTGATTCAAATTTTAGGTCATTTTGTGGTATTTGTAATGTTTTTTTTATTTTTTTATTTTAGTTGTTAATCAATGTAGTTCAACGTGTAAGGGCAAAAGTCTCAGTTTTTATTTAGATTTTAAGAATTTTTGGTGTTTGATATTTTCCTTTTTGTTAGTTTTAGTTCTTATTCATTGTAGTTCATTCAATAAGTGCTAAAGTCTCAATGTAGTAGGTCTAATAAGAGAAAAAGTCTCAATAGATTAATATAGGGTATAGGGTATAGGGTATAGGGTATAGGGTATAGGGTATAGGGTATAGGGTATAGGGTATAGGGTATAGGGTATAGGGTTTAAGGTTTAAGGTTTAAGGATTAGGATTTAGGGTTTGGGTTTTAATCAATATATTTCATGATATAAGTGCATAATTCAAAATGGATATTTATTTTAGGTCATTTTGTTATTTTTTAGGTGTAATCTATTTATTGGTTGTTATCCGTTATAGTTCGCCAATAAGTTCAAAAGTCTCAAGGCATTAATATCTTAGGTCACTTAGGTCTTTACTAGGTTATGGGATTAGGGATTACGGTTTAGAGTTAAGTGTTTAGGTCTATTATAAACCATTTTGGTTTTTAATTAATTTAGTTTGTCGAATAAGTGCATTAATGTAGTTCATCGAATAACTGCATAAGTGTCACTAGTTTTAGATTTTATGTAATTTTTGTTTTTGATATGTTTCTTTTTACCCATTTTAGTTCATATTAATTTTGGTTTGTCCAATAAGTTGAAAAGGCTCAATGCATTAATATTGTATGTGATTTTTAGTCCTTACGTGTTCTATTCTAGTCCTTTTTTTCTTACTCAATGTAGTTGGTCTAATCAGTGCAAGAGTCTAAATGGATTAATATATTAGGTCATTTGTTATCATTACTAGGTTAAGGGTTTCGGGTTTCGGTTTTAATCAATATATTTTCATGATATAAGTGCATAATTCTATATATTTCAATATATTAGGTCATTTGGGGTCCTTACTAGTTTTAGGGTTTTGGGTTTAGGCATTAGGGTTTAGGGTTTAAGGTTTTGGGTTTACGGATTAGGGTTTAGGGTTTATGGTTTTGAGTTTAGGGTTTAAGGTTTAAGGTTTTGGGTTTACGGTTTAGGTTTTAGGTTTTAGGTTTTAGGGTTTAGGGTTTAGGTATTAGGATTTAGGGATTAGGGATTAGGTTTAGGGTATAGGGTATAGGGTATAGGGTATAGGGTATAGGGTATAGGGTATAGGGTATAGGGTATAGGGTATAGGGTATAGGGTATAGGGTATAGGGTATAGGGTATAGGGTATAGGGTTTAGGGTTTAGGGTTTAGTGTTTGAGATTAAAGGTTAAAGGTCTAGGTCTTTGTAGTCCATTTTGGATTTTAGGTAATTTTTTGTTTTTTGATATGTTTCTTTTTGTCCATATCAGTTCTTATTCATTGTAGTTCGTCCAAAAGTTGAAAAGGCTCAACGGATTATTATTGTAAGTAATTTTGGTCTTTACGAGGTCTATTCTATTCCTTGTTTATTCTTACTCAATGTAGTTGGTCTAATCAGTGCAAGAGTCTAAATGGATTAATATATTAGGTCATTTGTTATCATTACTAGGTTAAGGGTTTAGGGTTTCGGTTTTAATCATATATTTCATGATATAAGTGCATAATTCTAAATGGATATTAATTTAAGGTCATTTTGTTGTTTATTTTGGTGTATTCTAGTGCACTTTATTTCTAATACAATGTAGTTCGTCTAATAAGTGCAATAGACTCAATTGATTCAAATTTTAGGTCATTTTGGTATTTGTAATGTTTTTTTATTTTTTTATTTTAGTTGTTAATCAATGTAGTTCAACGTGTAAGGGCAAAAGTCTCAGTTTATTTAGATTTTAAGAATTTTTGGTGTTTTGATATTTTCCTTTTTGTTAGTTTTTAGTTCTTATTCATTGTAGTTCATTCAATAAGTGTTTAAAGTCTCAATGTAGTAGGTCTAATAAGAGAAAAAGTCTCAATAGATTAATATAGGGTATAGGGTATAGGGTATAGGGTATAGGGAATAGGGTATAGGGTATAGGGTATAGGGTATAGGGTATAGGGTATAGGGTATAGGGTTTAAGGTTTAAGGGTTTAAGGATTAGGATTTAGGGTTTTGGGTTTTAATCAATATATTTCATGATATAAGTGCATAATTCAAAATGGATATTTATTTTAGGTCATTTTGTTATTTTTTAGGTGTAATCTATTTATTGGTTGTTATCCGTTATAGTTCGCCAATAAGTTCAAAAGTCTCAAGGCATTAATATCTTAGGTCACTTAGGTCTTTACTAGGTTAAGGGATTAGGGATTTACGGTTTAGAGTTAAGTGTTTAGGTCTATTATAAACCATTTTGGTTTTTAATTAATTTAGTTTGTCGAATAAGTGCATTAATGTAGTTCATCGAATAACTGCATAAGTGTCACTAGTTTGGATTTTATGTAATTTTGTTTTTGATATGTCTTTTTACCAAATTTAGTTCATATTTATTTTTGTTTGTCCAATAAGTTGAAAAGGCTCAAATGCATTAATATTGTATGTGATTTTGGTCCTTACGTGTTCAATTCTAGTCCGGGTTTTTCTTACTCAATGTATTTTGGTCTAATAAGTGCAATAGTTTGAATGGATTAATATATTTGGTCATTTGTGGTCCTTACTTGTTTAGGGTTTTGGGTTTAGGCATTAGGGTATATAGGGTTTTGGGTTTGGGTTTACGGATTGGGGTTTAGGGTTTAGAGTTTATTTTCAAGGTTTGGGTTTAGGTTTAGGGTTAGGGTTTAGAGTTTAGAGTTTAGGGTTTAGGTCTTAGGGTTCAGGTTTTAGGGTTTAGGGTTCCAGGTGTTTAGGATTTAAGGTTTAGGGTTCAGGGTTAGGATTAGGGTTTAGGGTTTAGGGTTTAGGGATTAGGATTTAGGGTTTGGGTTTTAATCAATATATTTCGTGATATAAGTGCATATTCAAAATGGATATTTATTTTAGGTCATTTTGTTATTTATTAGGGTTTAGAGCATAGGGTTTAGGGTTTAGGTTTTAATCAATATATTTCATGATATAAGTGCATAATTCAAAATGGTTATTTATTTTAGGTCATTTTGTTATTTTATTAGGTGTAATCTATTTATTAGTTCTTATCCATTGGAGTTCGCCAATAAGTTCAAAAGTCTCAATCCATTAAAATCTTAGGTCACTTAGTCTTAACTAGGTTAAGGGATTAGGGTTTACGGTTTAGAGTCAAGTGTTTAGGTCTATTATAGACCATTTTGGTTTTTAATCAATTTAGTTCGTCGAATAAGTGCATTAATGTAGTCATCGAATAACTGCATAAGTGTCACTAGTTTTGGATTTTATCTAATTTTTGTTTTTGATATGTTTCTTTTTAGACATTTTAGTTCATATTTATTTTGGTTTGTCCAATAAGTTGAAAAGGCTGAATGCATTAATATTGTATGTCATATTTGTCGTTACGTGTTCAATTCTAGTCCTTTTTTTTTCTTACTCAATGTATTTGGTCTAATAAGTGCAAAAGTTTGAATGGATTAATATATTAGGTCATTTGTGGTCCTTACTAGTTTTAGGGTTTTGGGTTTAGGCATTAGGGTTTAGGGTTTTGGGTTTACGGATTAGGATTTAGGGTTTAGAGTTTAGGTTTCAAGGTTTTGGGTTTACGATTTAGGGTTTAGAGTTTAGAGTTTAGGGTTTAGGGTTCAGGGTTCAGGGTTTAGAATTTAGGTTTTAGGGTTTCAGGGTTTAGGGTTTAGGGTTTTGGGTTTAGGGTTTAGTGTTTAGGGTTTAGGGTTAGGGGTTTAGGATTTAGGGTTTAGGGTTTTTGGATTAGGATTTTAGGGTTTGGGTTTTTAATCAATAGATTTCATGATATAAGTGCATAATTCAAAATGGATATATATTTTAGGTCATTTTGTTATTTATTAGGGTATAGGTATAGGTATAGGGTATAGGGTATAGGGTATAGGGTATAGGGTATAGGGTATAGGGTATAGTGTATAGGGTATAGGGTTTAAGGTTTAGGATTTAAGATTTAGGGTTTGGTTTTTAGTCAATATATTCATGATATAAGTGCATAATTCAAATGGATATTTATTTTAGGTCATTTTGTTATTTTTTAGGGTATAGGGTATAGGGTATAGGGTATAGGGTATAGGGTATAGGGTTTAAGGTTTAGGGATTAAGATTTAGGTTTTGGGTTTTAATCAATATATTTTATGATATAAGTGCATAATTCAAAATGGATATTTATTTTAGGTCTTTTTGTTATTTATTAGGTGTAATCTATTTATTAGTTGTTATCCATTGTAGTTCGCCAATAAGTTCAAAAGTCTCAATCCATTAAAATCTTAGGTCACTTAGGTCTTTACTAGGTTAAGGGATTAGGGTTTACGGTTTAGAGTTAAGTGTTTAGGTCTATTATAGACCATTTTGGTTTTTAATCAATTTAGTTCGTCGAATAAGTGCATTAATGTAGTTCATCGAATAACTGCATTGAAAGACTCGCGTCTCATATGCGTGTTGCCTATTATCTTTGGCAACATTTTTCTCGCACTTTTGGGCACACTATTTATAAATGTGGCCTAAACTATGGGAATAGGGAACAATTTTTCAAGCTAAGAATCCAATTCATATTCAACAAGCCAAATAAGCTAGGTCCTAAACTTACCAAAAAAAGGAATGATAGCAAATGCAATGCTTTAAACAACAAATCCAGTAAGTGCCCACCGCAAACTACTTCACTTTTCTAGCAAAAACAACATTACAAAATTTAAAACAAAATAGTCCTTAAATAAAAATCCAAAATCCAATACAAGTATCAATAGTAGGTTCCAAGTGTAGTTACCTCTCAATAATCTTGCTCCAATCTTGCAAAAATGTTGACTGCTTTTTAATCCTTGTCATCTAAGAAGCATAAATCAAAAATTGAAGGAAAGACACATAAAGTGCTAGAGAATTTCACGAAGTTTAAAACCAAATACAAAGAAAGAAGAATTAGTCTTCTTTTTTTTAAATAGCAAAAGGTATATAAGGTTCTTTATAATATATTCAGTACAAGCAGTACTCTAACAATAGAACATTACAATAAGTTTTTTTTTTTGTTTCTAATAAGGCCATTTGGAATCTTAGACCAAGAACTAGATCACCCAACCACAAATACACCAAACTGAAACTCAATTATATACAATACATATATCAGGACTGAATTAATACCCTGTGACAACTAGACTTGGTTTGCTCTTATTGTTATTCCAGTCTATCCAATATAAACAGAGGTCCTACTTATTTATTCACAAATTCACTATCAATAATTTCACTAACAAATTCACAAATGGACTCAAATCAGGTTTAAGCTTTAGTTGCATATCTTTTTCCCTACTTATTTATTTAAACGCAACAACACATACAAATAGCACACATGTTGAAAAATCTAGTTACCGACGACATAACTAAATAATTGAGAAATGCTTCTTCAACCTTTGTAAAAGAAATGTATAGAGATGAAACTTATTTACCTTAAAATCACATTTAGGCAACGACATCTTCATTTGAATCTCATAGCTTGACACAGAGCTTCAATAATACCTACAAAGTTATTCATAAAAGAATATAGAAAATGTAAGGTGGAGATTTTACCTGAAACAAAAGTAGTGGGTTAGGGTTTTTAGTTACCTTTCGAACCTGTAATCTTGCCCTCAAATGAAGTCTTTGTGTGAAAGGAATAGAACAAATCAGAGAGAAAGAGAGAAGATGAACGATTCAGAGAGAAAGAGCGAATATAATAGGAACGATTAGTGTGTTTTTCTGATTTGGGAGAAACCATAAACGATTCACTCAAGAGTTGCAAGGGTGGAGTGATTCAGAGACAAAGAGAAAAGAGAAATGATTCAAAGAGAAAGAGCAAAGAGAAGATTAAGATAGAATTTATGGTGGAATTGGAAGGAGGAAGAGAAAGAATGAAAGGATTGTGAACAGAGACAAAAAGAAGAAGGAAGGAGATGAATCGCATAACTCAACGAAGGAAATGTCAAGGGTTTCAATTTTCCCTGTTTTTGTGTTAGTTCCTTTTCTTCTTTTCTTTTTATTACTATTTGTTCCATTTCTTTTAACTAGAACTAAAATAATAATAATAATAATAATAATAATAATAATAATAATAATAATAAATAATAATAATAATAATAATAATAATAATAGTAATAATTTTTTTTTATTTCTCGTATTTTTTGTAAACGAAAATGATAATAATTAATAAGAATAGCTCTGTTTTATTTACGGGTTAATAAATTTTTTCTTTTAAATTTTAAGAGAAAAAATAATATTGAAAATTGTAATTTAAAAGAACTTTTTTCTGCAAAAATTCTCATCAATGTTAAATTTTTAAGCAATATTTTAAAAATGTAGTCTTTTATTCGAAAGAAGGTAACAATTAAAAAATATTCCTAGAAATACATAAGGGGACACTTATCATATATTGCCAAAGAGCTACCACGGAGACGTTTCACAATTGTTCCCATAAATATTTTAGGGAACATTTATACACTGTTGCAAGAATAATGATGGCAACATACATAAAATGTTGTCTTATCCGCTTTTAAGCAACACTTTATACACGTTGCTTAAAAAAGTGTTGCTAGAGACCACAATTGTTGTAGTGTATGAATAACATGGCTGCTTCTGTTGCTGCACAGACTGCTGCAGAGTCAAGAGGGTTAGAAGACTTCCGTCGTTACAATCCTCCTAAATTTAAGGGAGATGAGGATTCAGAGAAGGCGGATCAATGGATCCAAGAAGTGGAGAAAATCTTTGGAATGATTAACTGTCAGGCGGGAGTGAAGGTCAGCTATGCCACTTATATGATATTGGGGGATGCTGAGTACTGGTGGAGGAGTGCAAGATTATTAATGGGATCAACTCACGAGGAGGTGAACTGGGAATCATTCAAAAGGAAGTTTTTAGACAAATACTTCCCGATGAGTGCCAGGACTAAACTGGGTGATGATTTTCTAAAACTTCATCAGGGGAACATGACCGTGGGCGAATATGCGGCTAAGTTTGAATCGCTATCGAGGCATTTCAGGTTCTTCCGTGAAGAGATTGATGAACCATTCATGTGTCATCGTTTCCAAGACGGGCTAAAGTATGAGATTCAAGACTCCATCTTGCCCTTGGGAATTCAACGTTTCCAAGCGCTTGTAGAGAAATGTAGAGAAGTGGAGGATATGAAAAATAAGAGGGCTAGCCGAGGAGGGAATTTTAATTCGGAGGCCCTAGTCGGGTGAATTATCAGAACAAGGGAGACAAGTTGCAAAACCCTATAATCGACCACAAAGTAACAACGGTGGGCAGAATCGCCCGGGGAACCAGAATTTCGGAAGACAATTGGGACAAGTGCTTCGATGTTTCCGATGTGGGGAAGAGGGACATTATGCTAGTACTTGTACCTCTAATGTCCCCACCTGTCACAATTGTCGGAAGCCAGGGCACATAGCAAGGGATTGCACGGCTCCAAAGGTGGAACCAGTTGTGAATGTAGCTAGGGCTACTCGTCCTATCGCTAGAGGACGCATTTATTGCGTGAGTGCTGAAGCTGGAAACCCATCTGGCAATCTGATTCAACGTGATTGTGAGATTGCAGGTAACACTCTAACTGCACTCTTTGATTCGGGGGCAACCCATTCCTTCATTGCTATGGATTGTGTGAATCGCTTGAAGTTATCTGTGTCTGCTTTACCTTTTGATTTGGTTGTTTCCACTCCTGCTAAGACTTTAACAGTAAATTCTGCATGTTTACATTGTCAAATGACTATTCAGAATAGGGATTTCTTGGTTAATTTAATTTGTTTACCGCTACAATCACTCGAGGTCATCCTCGGTATGGATTGGATGTCTTACCATTATGTGATCTTGGATTGTGCTCGTAAATTGGTTCTTTTCCCCGAACCAGGAGTTGTTAAGTATTTAGCTGCTAACAAACTCCGAGTGTCGCTAAGTGAAGGGACTCATGAGTGTTTGTCTCTGGCTAATGTGGAGGCAAAGATAAATGTGAACATAGAAGATGTGATGCTTGTCAATGAGTACCGGGACGTATTTCCAACGGAAATTCCAGGATTGCCACCGGTAGGAGAAGTGGAATTTTTCATTGATTTGCACCCAGGGACGGGACCAATTTCAATGGCACCGTATCGAATGTCGCCATTGGAATTAAATGAGCTCAAAAGTCAAATTGAAGACTTGTTCGAGAGGAAATTTATAAGACCAAGTGTATCGCCGTGGGGAGCTCCAGTTTTGCTAGTTAAGAAGAAGGACGGAAGCTCGCGCTTATGTGTGGATTATAGACAGCTTAATAAGGCAACTATTAAGAATCGTTATCCTTTGCCACGCATCGATGATTTAATGGATCAATTGAGAGGGGCAGCGATATTTTCAAAGATTGACTTGAAATCGGGTTACCATCAGATTCGAGTAAGGGAAGGAGATATTCAGAAAACTGCTTTCAGAACCTATTATGGACATTATGAATATCTGGTTATGCCGTTTGGAGTTACCAATGCACCAGCAATTTTCATGGACTACATGAACAGAATCTTTAATTCATTCCTTAATAAATTTGTGGTGGTGTTCATTGATGATATATTGATTTATTCAAGAACTGAAGAAGAGCATGGAGAACATTTACGCCAAGTTCTTGAGATTTTACGCGAGAAGCGATTGTATGCCAATTCGTCGAAGTGTGAATTTTGGCTAGAGAAAGTGAATTTCTTAGGACATGTGATAACCAAGGAAGGAATCGCTGTAGATCCGGCTAAGATTGAGGCGGTTCTTGCTTGGAAACAACCTCAGACTGTCACTGACATACGAAGCTTTGTGGGATTAGCAGGGTACTACAGGAGGTTTATCGAAGGTTTTGCAAAGATTGTGACTCCATTGACACAACTTACCAGAAAAGATCAACCGTTCGCATGGACGGAGAAGTGTGAGGAAAATTTTCAGTTACTAAAGAGAAAACTGACGACCTCACCAGTGTTGGTATTACCGCAATTAGAAGAACCCTATGAAGTTTATTGTGATGCATCACACCAAGGTTTGGGATGTGTTCTGATGCAACACAAGAAAGCTGGGGCTTATGCCTCAAGACAACTGAAGATTCATGAGAGAAACTATCCTACCCATGATTTGGAGCTTGCCGCAGTTGTTTTTGCATTGAAGATCTGGAGGCACTATTTATATGGGTGCACGTTCACCGTGTTCAGTGACCATAAAAGTTTGAAATATTTGTTTGATCAGAAGGAGTTGAACATGCGCCAGAGACGATGGATGGAGACTCTCAAGGATTTTGATTTCACACTGCAGTACCACCCTGGGAAGGCCAATGTAGTGGCATCATTGAGCAGAAGAAGTGTATCGGTGTCTTCAACAATTATGGCTAGACAACAAGAGTTGTGGGAAGCTTTTAGAGACCTACACTTGAACGTAGAGTTTGCACCGGGAATTTTGAAATTCGGAATGATTAAAATTTCGAGTGGACTACTTGAAGACATTGCAAATTCTCAAGATGACGTCTTAATGCAAGAGAAGAGGAACCTAATAGTGCAAGGGAAGACGACTGAGTTCAAGATTGGATCAGATAATATTTTGCGATGTAATGGTAGGATTTGTGTACCAGAAATTACAGATATGCAGAAAACGATTTTAGAAGAGGCTCATAAAAGTAAGCTGAGTATTCATCCTGGAGCAACAAAGATGTATCAGGATTTGAGGCAGAATTATTGGTGGCCAGGAATGAAGAAACATGTAGCGGAATATGTATCCACTTGCCTAACTTGTCAGAAAGCGAAGGTGGAACATCAGCGACCTGCCGGGATGTTGCAACCTTTAGATATACCTGAATGGAAGTGGGACAGCATTTCCATGGATTTTATAACCGGATTACCAAAAACAAGGAGAAAGAATGATTCTATATGGGTAATAGTGGATCGACTGACTAAATCTGCTCACTTTTTGCCGTAAGGACCACCTATAAGGTAGATCAGCTAACAGAGATCTACATTGCTGAAATTGTGAGGTTACACGGGGTACCATCGAGTATTGTATCAGACCGTGATCCGAAGTTCACATCACATTTTTGGGAAGCATTGCACGAAGCATTGGGAACGAAGCTACGATTGAGTTCAGCTTACCATCCACAAACAGACGGACAGACTGAAAGGACAAATCAGTCCCTGGAAGATCTGTTGAGGGCATGTGTATTAGATGATAGAGGAAGTTGGGATGATGTGCTTCCGTTGATTGAGTTCACTTACAACAATAGTTTTCACGCAAGTATTGGAATGGCACCATATGAGGCTTTATATGGGCGGCAAGTGTCAAACGCCCTTGTGTTGGTATAAGGACGGTGAAAATATGATCGTCGGACCAGAGATGGTGCAACAGACTACGGCTAAGGTAAAGAAGATCAAGGAGAAAATGAAGACTTCACAAGATCGTCAGAAGAGTTACGCGGACAAGCGTCGCAGACTTTTAGAATTCGAACAGGGTGACCATGTATTTCTGAGAGTCACACCTACTACTGGAGTAGGTAGAGCCTTGAAATCGAAGAAGGTGACTCCGAAATTCATTGGACCATATCAGGTTTCTGCACGAATTGGGCCTGTTGCTTATCGGATTGCATTGCCTCCGATACTGTCCAATATTCATGACGTGTTTCATGTGTCACAGTTGAGGAAATATCATGTGATCGAACCAGACACAATCCAACTTAAGGATAACTTGTCATTCGAAGTACCACCTGTGAGAATTGATGACCGGAAGATTAAGCGATTGAGGACCAAGGATGTTTCGTTGGTCAATGTAATTTGGAACCCAATTACTGGAGATGCGACATGGGAACTGGAGAGCAAGATGAGAGAACAACACCCAGAGTTATTTATTGACGCATAGTTTCGAGGACGAAACTAATTTTAGGGGGGTAGTAATGTAAGACCCATAATTTTAAAGTGTATTTTGTGTATTTTGGATTTTGGCTCGGAGGCTTTTTAGCCAAAGATAATAATATTTTGGAGTTTATATGATCAAAAAGATATTTTGATGCCGATTAGAATTACTCTTTGATAAATAAATTAAATTAAGTGCGGTGAATCCTTTACGGAGAATTTAATGCGTTACGGGTAAAATGGTAATTTAACAAATATCTAGATATTTGTTTGAGATATTTGTTAAGTTATAATATATATATATATATATATATATATATATATTATATATATATATATATATATATATATATATATATATATATATATATATATATATATATAATGTTTGTTTGGAGGAAAAAAGAAAGGAAATTAGAAGGAAGGAAAAGGAAAAGAAAAGAGTATATAAAGGAAAGAAGGAAAAAGGAAGAAAGGAAAAAGAAAGGAAAAAGAAAGGAAAGAAAAAGAAAGGAAAGAAAAAGCAATAAGTTCATCTTCTTCCTCTGTCACGCGACCCCCTTCTCCCTCCCTCCTTCATTTTCGTTTTTCTTTGCTTCCTTTCTTCAAGATTAGAAACCCACAGCTTGGTGAGTGATAGGATAAGGATTTCTTAACTTCACTCTCCCTCATTGGTTTGAAAACGAAGAAAAACGGTGTTAGGGATTTCAAAACCGTCAAACACAAACCCCTCCGTTTCATCTAGATCTAAGCTTCATTCCGCGAAGAGATAGAAGGAAAAGTTGCCCACAACCACGCTACGGTGCTAGTGAACTAAGTTTGGAAGCGACGTTGCGAACGGAGATTTTATCGGATTTACTCGCGGAACCGGAAACGCACGTTAAAGCTAACGTTAAGGTAAGGGCTCCTTCCAAACTTCTAGTTTGCATTTAGGGACTTATCTGTGGTTGTGTGGAAAAGAATTTTGTTAGGATTGGAGTATTGTTTTTGGGAAAAATGAATTTAAACTCATTTATGCATGATTTTGAGTAAATGAAACTTGTGTGATTGAGTAGTGGATTGTGTCGATTTGTGTTCGTTGTTTTTGACGTGCTCTTAATTGATATTGATGAAATTTGATATGTGTATGGTTGAATTTTGTGGAAGAATGAATTGATGTGTTGATGTGGGTTGAAAGTATGTTGGAGTTTGTTTTGTGTGGAATTTGAAAACCATTAAGTTAAACGAGGATTAAGAATGGGGAATATCTTAATGTCTTGTTTACTTAATGTGTGTTTGTGAAAATCGTTTAAGTTAACTGGATATTAAGAATGGGGAATCTCTTAATGTTTTGGTTACTTAATGTTTGTTTTGGAAAATTGTTTAAGTTAAATGAGAATTAAGAATCAGGAATCTCTTAATGTCTCATTTACTTAATATTTGTTTTGAAAATCGTTTAAGTTAAATAAGTATTAAGAATGGAGAATCTCTTAATGACTTATTTACTTAATGTTGTTTTGGAAAATCGTTTAAGTTAACTGGGCGTTAAGAATGGGGAATCTTGTAACACCCCGTTTTTCAAAGCGAGTGTATATTTTTTTTTTTCAAAAGTAATTAAAAACAAACAAAGAATTAAATCAGGAAATGCATTTGGATAAATAATTGAGTCATTATAATTTACAAGCAGCGTAAAAGTTTCTCCAATTATAAATCCAAACCATTTACACAACAACAAATGGTACATGGAACCCATTCAAATAAGATGTCAAACTGACAATATTAGTTTAAGTACAGTTTTCCAAACTAAAAATACTCCAATCCAAAAAGAAGGACACCTAGTCCCTATACATCATCCTAATCTGATCATCCTACCAAAAAGCTATACACCCTGAGTGATCTCCACGCGCCCCGTGAGATCCTCCTAACGTAACTGCAGTCAAGCGTTCCCATCTCCATTCCCGTCCGTAGGGTACGAACCGGTAGGACCGTCCTGACTCTCATCTGAGGGCAAAGCCCAGATTTCCACAATAATTGTAAAGGGTCACCAACCAAAAAAATAACAGTTAACACTTAGCAATTAAGTTTTTAAATGCTCAAAATAACTTTTCAACTAAGCATGCACCTTAACAGGATTTCCAATATGCGAAAAGTTCATACAATGCTTTGCCAATTAAAAATATAAGTAAAATGAAGTTCTCAAACTCCCAATTAACACATAACAAATCAAGACATGGATAAGTTAGTGAGTAATCAATCATCTAACTCAAACTGAGGATTTTCCCCTGAGCCAATCGACTGGGAAATCGATTGGGGTGAAGGTTTTTAATGAAAACAGAATCCTGGGCTGAATCAATCGATTTGGCAATCGATTGACAGGATAACTAAGCCCCTGACTTAATACCAATCGATTTCCAAATCGATTTCCTGAAGGTTTTTAGTGAAATTTTGAACTCTGGCTTGATTCAATCGATTGGGCAATCGATTGACAGGATAGCTGAGCCCCTGACTTAAGGGCCAATCGATTTCCAAATCGATTTGGTCGAATATGGATGAGTCCCTGACTTAGGCCCAATCGATTGGGCAATCGATTTCGTAAATGATTTTCGAAAACTGATTACAAAATCGATTGGCTAATCGATTTTGTCCATTTGGCCAAGTCCCTGTTTACTATCCAATCGATTGGGAAATCGATTTCCCTGATCGTTTTTCCAAAAATTCATGAATTAACTCAAGTCATTCTTAATCAAGTCCACAACCTAACACTTAACAAATGCTACGCGATTACCACGGCAATTGGGATCTCGATAACCATCACACTTACACCCAATAACCAACACATAACACTCAACACTTTCAACGTAAATACCACAATAAATCAAAATTCAAATCACTCAATCATAAACTCAAATCAAATACGACTCTCGTGCCAAGCACCCTAATGCTATGCGTATATGCCAAAATGCATGGACTCAGAATTCCAAATCAAAACCCTCCTCGAAGGGTCGTAAATCATAATTGTACCGCATATCGCATGCCAAAGTACCAATTACCGAGGTGCCACCTATCACGGGTCAGCACGATTTACTAAAATGCGTAAATCATAAACGTACCACCTATCACGGGTCAGTACAGTTTACCGAGGTGTCACCTATCACGGGTCAACACGATTTACTAAAAGAAAAAGCGTGATTCGTAAACGTACCGCCTATCACAGACCAATACTGTTTACAGAGGTGCCACCTATCACGGGTCAGCACAATTCACCAAAAACGTAAATCGTAAACGTACCACCTATCACGGGTGAGTACAGTTTACCAAGGTGTCACCTATCACGGGTCAACACAATTTACCAAAAACGTAAATCGTAAACTTACCACCTATCACGGGTCAGTACAGTTTACCAAGGTGTCACCTATCACGGGTCAACACGATTTACCAAAATGAAATGCATGAGCATACACAGACTCCATCCACAACAATCGTTAAGCAAATGCAGATATTAAAAGATTCCCCATCTTTAATACCCATTTAACTTAAACGACTTTCACAGCAAACATTAAGTAAGCAAGACATTAAGAGATTCCCCATTCTTAATGCCCCGTTAACTTAAACGATTTTCAAAACAACATTAAATAAATAAGTCATTAAGAGATTCCCCGTTCTTAATATACTTTTGACTTAAACGATTTTCACACAAAACATTCAGTAAACGAGTCATTAAGAGATTCCCCATTCTTAATACTCATTTACTGAAACGATTTTCAAAATGATAGTTAAGTAACCGAGACATTAAGAGATTCTCCATTCTCAACGCCCAGTTAACTTAAACATTTTCCTCAAACACACATTAAGTGAACCGAGGTATTAAAAGATTCCCCATTTTTAATACTCGTTTAACTCTAATGGTTTTCAAATTCCACGGAAACAAACTCAACATACTCTCACATTCAAACCATAATTCACAACAACCACACCAATTAACAAACATCAAGTATGAACACGCCAAATACGACGAACACAAATCAACGCAACATAACACCCAGATACATCAAATTTCATTTACTCATAATCATACACAATGACTTCAAATTCATTTACCACGAAATATTCATCAATATAAACAAAACCTATCTCTAAGGTTTTACCCATAACGCATTAGTTACGTTTTTCCCCAAATCGATACATTAAGTCCCTAATGCAAACTAGAAGTTTGGAAGGAGCCCTTACCTTAACGTTAGCTTTAACGTGGTTTTCCGGTACCGCGAGTAAAGCCGGTAAAATCTTTGCTCGCGACGTCGACTCCAAATTGGTCCCCTAGCACCGTGGCGTGGTAGTGAGCAACTTTCCCTTCTAACTCTTCGCGAAATGAAGCTTGGATCTAGAAGAAATGGAGGGGTTTGTGTTTGAATCTCAAATACCGTTTTTCTTCGTTTTCGGATCAAAGAGGAAGAGTGGAGTTGTGAAATCCTTGATCTAACTCTCTCCCAACCTTGGGCTACTAGTTTTGAAGAAAAGAAAGCGACGAAGATGAAAACGGGAGAAGGGAGAAAAATGGGTCACGGCTCAGAGGAAGAAGATGGAATTTTTCGGGTTTTCCTTCCTTTCTTTTTCTTTCCTTTCTTTTTCCTTTCTTCCTTTTTCCTTCCTTCCTTTTATACTATTTTCTTTTCCTTTTTTTTCCTTCTAGTTTTCCTTTCTTTTTCCCTCCAAACAAACATATATAGATAATAAATATAACTTAACAAATATCTCAAAATATCTAGATATTTGTTAAATTACCGTTTCACTCGAAACGCATTAAATTATCCGTAAAGGATTCACTGCAGTTAAATTCAATTTATTTATCGACAAGAAATTTTAATTGGCATCAAAATATCTTTTTGATTATAAAACTCCAAAATATTATTAACTTTGGCTTAAAAGCCTCCGAGCCAAAATCCAAAATACACCAAAAATACATAAATGGTACTTTAAAATTATGGGTCTTACAAATCTCTTAATGTCTCGGTTACTTAATGTTTTGTTTTGAAAATCATTAAGTTAAATGAGTATTAAGAATGGGGAATCTCTTAATGTCTATGTTTACTTAATGTTGGCGTGAAAACCATTAGAGTTAAACGAGTATTAAAAATGGGGAATCTTTTAATATCTCGGTTTACTTAATGATGTTTTGGAAAATCGTTTAAGTTAAAAGAGTATTAAGAATGGGGAATCTCTTAATATTTCTGTTTGCTTAATGTTTGTTGTGAAAATCGCTTAAGTCAAATGAGTATTAAAAATGGGGAATCTTTTAATATCTGCATTTGCTTAACGATTGTTGTGGATGAAGTCTGGGTATGCTCATGCATTTCATTTTGGTAAATTGTGATGAACCCGTGATAGGTGGCACCTCGGTAAACTATACTGACCCGTGATAGGTGGTACGTTTACGGTTTACGTTTAGTAGGTTGTGCTGACCCGTGATAGGTGGCACCTCGGTAAACTGTATTGGCCTGTGATAGGCGGTACGTTTACGACTTACGCTTTTTCTTTTAGTAAATCGTGTTGACCCGTGATAGGTGGCACCTCGGTAAACTGTACTGACCCGTGATAGGTGGTACGTTTATGATTTACGCTTTTTAGTAAATCGTGCTGAACCCGTGATAGGTGGCACCTCGGTAATTGGTACTTTGGCCTGCGATAGGCGGTACAATTATGATTTACGACCCTTCGAGGAGGGTTTTGGTTTGGAATTCCGAGTTCATGCATTTTGGCATATACGCATTGCATTTGGGTGCTTGGCACACGAGTCGTGTTTGAATCAAGTTTATGATTGAGTGGTTTGAATAGGAATTGTCGTGGTAATTGTGTTGAAATTGCTAAGTGTTATGTATTGATTATCGTGTGTGAGTGCGATGAATTGTAAAACTATTTCGAAAACCAATTCGTCGTGGTGATTGTGTGGGTTTTGCTAAGTGTTAAATTTTGGAGTCATGTGTGAGTGGGATTGAATTAGTTTATGTATTTTTGGAAGAATAAGCAGGGAAATCGATTTCCCAATCGATTGGATGAGTTGCAGGAAGTTCACTATTTTAACCTAATCGATTTGCCAATCGATTGTATAAATATATCTTTCAAAATCTTTTAAGAAATCGATTGGCAGAGAGGCAGGAACTCAGCAAAACTGCCAAAATCGATTTGGAAATCGATTTGGCAACACAGGGACTCATTAAAACTGACAAAATCGACTTAGAAATCGATTTGGTCATGCAGAAACTCAGCAGAACTGACCAAATCGATTTGGCAATCGATTGGCTCAGCAAAAGTCCTTATTTTGAGTTAGATAATCGATTGCTCAATTGATTTATCAATGCTTTGGCCAGTTATGTATTACTTGATGGTTTGAGAACTTCATTTTGAGTTCATTGTTAATTGGCAAGCATTATATGAACTTTTAGCATATGGAAAATCCTTTTAAGGTGCATGCTTAGTTGAAAGGTTATTTTGTGCATTTAAAACTTAAATGTTATGTGTTATCTGTTAATTTCGGTTGGTGACCCTTTACAATTATTGTGGAAATCTGGGCTTGGCCCTCAGATGAGAGTCAGGACGATCCTACCGGTTCGTACCCTACGGACGGGAATGCAGATGGGAACGCTTGACTGCAGCTACGTTAGGAGGATCTCACGGGGTGCGTGGAGATCACTCAGGGTGTATAGTTTTTTGGTAGGATGATCAGATTAGGTTGATGTATAGGGACTAGACGTCCTTCTTTTGGGTTGGAGTATTTTGATTTGGAAAATTTGTACTTATACTAATATTGTCAGTTTGACATCTTATTTGAATGGGTCTCATGTACCATTTGTTGTTGTGTAAATGCTTTGGATTTATATTTGGAGAAACTTTTCCGCTGCTTGTAAATTATAATGACTCAATTATTTATCCAAAGGCATTTTCTTGTTTATTTCTCTGTTTCAGTTTAATTTCTTTTGAAAAAAAAAAAATACACCATCGCTTTGAAAATCGGGGTGTTACATATGTTCCCTCTATGTCAACCTAATCTGATCATTCTCCAAAACAAACTAAACGCCCTGAGTGATCTCCACGCGCCCCGTAAGATCCTCCTAACATAGCTCCAGTCGGGCATTCCCCTCTAAATTCCCATCCACAGGGTACGAACCGGTAGGATTGTCCTGGCTCTCATCTGAGGGCAAAGCCCAGATTTCCACAATAGTTGTAAAGGGTCACCAACCGAAATTAACAGTTAACACATAACATTTAAGTTTTTAAATGCACAAAATAACCTTTCAACTAAGTATGCACCTTAAAAGGATTTTCCATATGCTAAACGTCCATATAATATTTGCCAAGTAAAATGAAATCAAATAAAGTTCTCAATCCATCAAGTAATACATGAATGACCAAAACATTGATAAATCAATTGAGCAATCGATTATCTAACCCAAAATAAGAATTTCTACTAAGCCAATCGATTTCCAAATCGATTTTCGTAAAGGTTTTTAGTGAAATTTGAACTCTGGGCTTAATTCAATCGATTGGGAAATCGATTTGAATGAATAACTGAGCCCCTGTATTAATGCCAATCAATTTCCAAATCGATTTTGTCAGTTTTGCTGAGTTCCTGTATGGCCAAATCGATTTCTTAAATGGTTTTGAAAAACATATTATAAAATCGATTGGCAAATCGATTATGTCAAATTAGCGAAGTCCCTGTAACTCATCCAATCGATTGGGAAATTGATTTCCCTGCATATTCTTCGAAAAAAAAATAAACTAACTCAATCATATTCACACACAATTCCAACACATAACACCTAGCACTTATAACACAATCACTACAACATCACGAGCTTCGAAATAGTTTTGCAATCAAACATGTTATCACACAACTCCAAACAAAACCCTCCGCGAGAGGCGTAAATCCTAAACGTACAGTTTCTTACGAACGAACACGAGTGCAGTCTCTCATGGATAAACACAATTTACCAGGGTGTAGTCTCTCACGGACAAACACCTATGCAATCTCTCGCGGACAAACACAATTTACCAGGGTGTAGTCTCTCACGGACAAACACATGTGCAATCTCTCACGGACAAACACAATTTACCAGGGTGTAGTCTCTCACGGAGAAACACCTGTGCAGTCTCTCATGGACAAACACAATTTACCGGGGGGTAGTCTCTCACGGACAAACACCATTATGTAAAGGCAGATATTAAAAGATTCCCCGTTTTTAATACCCATTTAACTCTTACAATTCGAACGACAATTATTAAGTAAACAAAGATATTAAGAGATTCCCCATTCTTAATACTCATTTAACTTAAACGATTTTCAAAACAAACATTAAGTAAACAAGACATTAAGAGATTCCCCATTCTTAATACTCGTTTAACTTAAACGATTTTGGCGCGACAACATTAAGTAAACGTAGACATTAAGAGATTCCCCATTCTTAATACTCGTTTAACTCTAATGGTTTTCAAATTCCATACAAAACAAACTCAAACATATTATCAAATTCAATCCACGATCCACACCAAAACACATCAATTCATTTCTCCACAAAATCCAACCATACACATATCAAATTTCATCAGTATTAATTAAGAACACGTCAAATACGACGAACACAAATCAACACACTCAAACACAACAAGTTTCATTTACTCAAAATCATACATAAATGAGTTTAAATTCATTTTCCACGAAACATTCATCAATATAACCAAAACCTAACTCTAAGATTTTACCCATAAAGCCTTGGATTCATTTTCCCCCAAATCAACACTTCAACCCTAACAAATTTCTTTCCACACATCCACAAATAAGTCCCTAAATGCAAACTAGAAGTTTGGAAGGAGCCCTTACCTTCACGTTAGCTTTAACGTTCGATTACGGTACCGCGAGTAAATCCGGTAAAATCTCCGCTCGCAACGTCGCCTCCAAAGTTGGTTCCCTAGCACCGTAGCGTGGTAGTGAGCAACTTTCCCTTCTATCTCTTCGCGAAACGAAGCTTATATCTAGATGAAACGGGGAGGTTTGTGTTTGACGGTTTTGAAATCCATAATACCGTTTTTCTTCGTTTTCGAAACAACGAGGAAGTATGAAGCTGAGAAATCCTTGATTTCTTACCCACTAATCCTTGGGTTTCTATTCTTGAAGTCAAAGAAAGAAAAAGGAAGCAAAACCAACTAGTGAAGAAAAAAAGAGAAAGAGGGTTCGCGAGGCAGTGAGAGGAAGGAGATGGAAATGTTTTCCCTTTGCTTTTCCTTCCTTCTATTTTCTTTTCTTTCTATTTCCTTTTCTCCTCTTTCCCTCCAACCATATATATATATATATCTATATATATATATATATATATTACTTACAATATATACATATATATTTATATATTAATATATTATAATTAAAACAAAACCAATAATTATCTAACAACTCTTACCCCCATCATTTCATTCCCCTCTTAGTCTAATTTAATAAAAATATCTACTCTCGTCGCAATTCAATTGTCCGGTACAATTTTCAGCAACCCGAGATATTTGTAACAAAATTGCCCCGGTATTAAATCCTTCGTAACGGAAGTAAATTATTTTCCGACAAATAATTTTAATCCAATTTCCAAAAATATATTTTTGGCATTTAACTCACTCAATACCAAAAACTGGGCTAACAGCCTAAGAAATTCCACACAAAATACCCTAAAATTGCATAATTTAGGATTTAAAAACTATGGGTCTTACACAATGCATTAATATTTTAGGTCATTTAGGTCTTTACTAGGTTAAGGGATTAAGGTTTAGGGTTTACGTCTATTATAGACCATTTTGGTTCTTAATCAATGTAGTCCGTCGAATCAGTGCATAAACTCATTAGATTTAGATTTTGGTCATTTTTGATTAGTTTCTTTTTGTCCATTTTAATTCTAATTCATTGTAGTTCGTCCAATAAGTGCAAAACTAAAAGTGCATTATTATTTTACGTCATTTTGGTCTTTACTAGGTTAAGTGATTAAGGTTTAGGTTTTAGGTTTTAGAGTTTAGTATTTAGCGTTTATGGTTTAAGGATCATGGTCTATTTTAGTCCATTTGTGTTCTTAATTAATGTAGTTCGTTGAATAAGTGCATAAGTGTCACTAGTTTTTTATTTTACGTAATTTTTGTATTTGTATGTTTCTTTTTGTCCATTTTAGTTCTTAATCATTGTAGTTCTTCCAATAAGTTGAAACGTCTCAATGCATTAATATCGTAGATCGTTTTGGTCTTTACTAGGTAAAGGGTTTAGGGTTTAGGGTTTAAGGCTTAGGGTTTAGGGTTTGGGTTTTAATCAATATATTTCATGATATAAGTGCAAAATTTGAAATGGATATTTATTTTAGGTCATTTTGTTATTTATTAGGTGTATTCTAGTGCACTTTGTTTCTAAAACAATGTAGTTCGTCTAATTAGTGCAAAAGACTCAATCGATTAAACTTTTAGGTCATTTCAATTGATGATATTTTTTTTGTCCATTATAGTTTTTAATCAATGTAGTTCAACACATAAGTGCAAAAGTCTCAGTTGATTTAGATGTTTGTACTTTTTGGTTTTGGATAATTTCCTTTTTGTCGGTATTAGTTCTTAATTATTGTAGTTCATTCAATATGTGCAAAAGTCACAACGTATTAATATTTTATGTCATTTTGTTCTTTATTAGGTTAAGGGATTAGTGTTTAAGTTTTAGGGTTTGAGATTAATCGTCAAGGGTCGAGGTCTATTCTAGTCCATTTTGGTTTTTAATCAATGTAGTTCGTTGAATAAGTACATAAGTCTCTTTGCATTTAGATTTTATGTCATTTTGGTTTTTGATATGTTTCTTTTTGTCCATTTTAGTTGTTATCCATTGTAGTTCACGAATAAGTTCAAAAGTCTCAATGCATTAACATTTTAGGTCACTAAGGTCTTTTTTAGGTTAAGGGATAAGGGTTAATTTACGGTTTAGAGTTAAGGGTTTAGGTCTATTATAATCCATTTTGGTTTTTAATCAATGTAGTTCGTCGAATAAGTGCATTAATGTAGTTCATCGAATAACTGCATAAGTGTCACTAGTTTTCGATTTTAGGTAATTTTTGTTTTTGAAATGTTTCTTTTTGTCCATTTTAGTTCTTATTCATTGTAGTTCATCCAATAAGTTGAAAAAGGTCAATGCATTAATATTGTAAGTCATTTTGATCTTTACGAGGTCTATTATAGTCCTTTTTAATTCTTACTCAATGTAGTTGGTCTAATAAGTGCAAAAGTCACAATGCATTAATATACTAGGTCATTTGTGGTCTATACTAGGTTAGGGATTTAGGGTTTAGGTTTTAGGGTTTCGGGTTTAGGGTTTCCGGTTCAGGGTTGAGGGTTTAGGGTTTGGATTTTAATTAATCTATTTCATGATATAAGTGCATAATTCAAAACGGATATTTATTTTAGGTCATTTTGTTATTTATTAGGTGTAATATATTTATTAGTTGTTATCCATTGTAGTTCGCCAATAAGTTAAAAAGTCTGAATGCATTAATATCTTAGGTCACTTAGGTCTTTACTAGGTTAAGGGATTAGGGTATACGGTTTAGAGTTAAGAGTTCAGGTCTATTATAGACCTTTTTGGATTTTAATCAATGTAGTTCGTCGAATAAGTACATTAATGTAGTTCATCGAATAACTGCATAAGTGTAACTAGTTTTGGATTTTAGGTAATTTTTGTTTTTGATATGTTTGTTTTTGTCCATTTTAGTTCTTATTCATTGTAGCTCGTCTAATAAGTTGAAAAGACTAAATGCATTAATATTGTAGGTCATTTTGGTCTTTACGAGGTCTATACTAGTCCTTTTTGATTCTTACTCAATGTAGTTGGTCTAATAAGTGGAAAAGTCTCAATGGATTAATATATTAGGTCATTTGTGGTCTTTACTAGGTTAGGGGTTTAGGGTTTAGGTTTTAGGGTTTTGGGTTTAGGGTCTAGGATTTAGGGTTTTGGGTTTAGGGTCTAGGATTTAGGGTTTAGGGTATAGGGTAATTTTGGTCTTTACGAGGTCTATTCTAGTCCTTTTTCATTCATACTCAATGTAGTTGGTCTAATTAGTGCAAAAGTCTAAATGGACTAATATATTAGGTCATTTGTGGTCTTTACTAGGTTAAGGGTTTAGGGTTTATTGTTTAGGGTTTTGGTTTTAATCAATATATTTCATGATATAAGTGCATAATTCTAAATGGATATTTATTTATGGTCATTTTGTTATTTATTAGGTGTATTCTGGTGCACTTTGTTTCTAAAATAATGTAGTTTGTCTAATAAGTGCAAAAGACTTAATCTATTAAAATTTTAGGTCATTTTAATTTTGGTTATGTTTTTTTTTGTCCATTTTAGTTGTTAATCAATGTACTTCAACCTATATATGCAAAAGTCTCAGTTGATTTAGATTTTAGGACTTTTTGGTTTTTGATATGTTTCTTTTTGTTGGATTTAGTTCTTATTCATTGCAATTCATTCAATAAGTGCAAAAGTCTCGATGTAATAATATTTTTGGTCATTTTAGTCATTAATAGGTTAAAGGATTAAGATTTAGGGTTTAAGGTCTTAGATTAAGGTTTGAGGGTCTAGGTCTATTCTAGTCCATTTTGGTTCTTAGTCAATGTAGTTCGTCAAATAAGTGCATAAGTGTCACTGGACTTATATTTTAGGTCATTTTGATTTTTGATATGTTTCTTTTTGTTCATTTTAGTTCTTATTCATTTTAGTTTGTCCAATAAGTTCAAAAGTCGCAATGCATTAATATTTTAGGTCATTTAGGTCTTTACTATGTTAAGGGATTTAGGTTTAGGGTTTAAGTTTATTATAGACCATTTTGGTTCTTAATTAATGTAGTCCGTCGAACCAGTGCATAAATCTCATTAGATTTTGATTTTGGTCATTTTTGTTTTTGATTAGTTTCTTTTTGTCCATTTTAGTTCTTATTCACTATAGTTCATCCAATAAGTTGAAAAGGCTGAATGCATTCATATTGTAAATAATTTTGGTCTTTATGAGGTCTACTCTAGTCCTTTTTTATTCTTACTCAATGTAGTTGGTGTAATAAGTGCAAAAGTCTCAATGGATTAATATATTAGGTCATTTGTGGTCTTTACTAGGTTTAGGGTTTAGGATTTTGGGTTTAGGGATTAGGGTTTTGGGTTTCGGGTTTCGGGTATACGGTTTAAGGTTTAGGGTTTAGGGTTTAGTGTTTAGGGTTTAAGGTTTAGAGTTTAAGGTTTAGGGTTTAGGGTTTAAGGTTTAGGGTTTAGGGTTTTCGATTTAGGGGTTAGGGTTTAGGGTTTAGGGTTTTTTCTATTTTAGTTGTAATGAATGTCTTTCATCGTGTAAGTGCAAAAGTCTCAGTTTATTTAGATTTTAAGAATTTTTGGTTTTTGATATTTTCCTTTTTGTCTGTTTTAGTTCTTATTCCTTGTAGTTCATTCAATAAGTGCAAAAGTCTCAATGTATTAATATGTTAGGTCATTTTGGTCTTTACGGGGTAAGGGACTAGGGTTTAGGGCTTAAGGATTAGGTTTGAGATTAAAGGTTAAAGGTGTAGGTCTATTCTAGTCCATTTTGGTGCTTAATCAATGTAGTTCATCGAATAAGTGCATTAATGTAGTTCATCAAATAACTACATAAGTGTCACTAGTTATTGATTTTAGGTAATTTTTTATTTTTTATATGTTTCTTTTTGTGCATTTTAGTTCTTACTCATTGTATTTCGTCCAATAAGTTGAAAAGGCTTAATGCATTAATATTGTCGGTCATTTTGGTCTTTACAAGGTGTATTCTAGTCCTTTTTGATTCTTACTTAATGTAGTTGGTCTAATAGGTGGAAAAGTCTCAATGGATTAATATATTAGGTCATTTGTGGTCTTTACTAGGTTAACGGCATAGGGTTTAGGTTTTAGGGTTTCAGGTTTACGGTTTAGGGTGTAGGGTTTAGGATTAAGTGATTAGGGTTTACAGTTTAGGGTTTGTGGTTTAGGGTTTGGGTTTTAATCAATATATTTCATGATATAAGTGCATAATTCTAAATGGATGTTTATTTTAGGTCATTTTGTTATTTATTAGGTGTAATCTATTTATTAGTTTTTATCCATTGTAGTTCACCAATAAGTTCAAAAGTCTGAATGCATGAATAACTTAGGTCACTTAGGTTCTTATTAGGTTAAGGGATTAGGGTTTCCGGTTTAGAGTTAAGGGCTTAGGTCTAATATAGACCATTTGGGTTCTTAATCAATCTAGTTCGTCCAATAAGTGCATTAATTTAGTTTGTCGAATAACTTCTTAAGTGTCACTAGTGGTGGATTTTTGTTTTTGAGGTAATTTTTGTTTTTGATATGTTTCTTTTTGTACATTTTAGTTCTTATTCAATGTAGCTTGTCCAATAAGTTGAAAACGCTCATTGGATTAATATTGTAGGTCATTTTGTTCTTTACGAGGTCTATTCTAGTCCTTTTTTATTCTTACTCAATGTAGTTGGTCTAATAAGTGGAAAAGTTTCAATAGATTAATATATTAGGTCATTTGTGGTCTTTACTAGGTTAGAGGTTTAGGGTTAAGGTTTTAGGGTTTGGGGTTTAGGGTTTAGTGTTTAGTGTTTAAGGTTTAGGGTTTATGGTTTAGGGTTTAGAGATTAGGGTTTAGGGTTTGGGTTTTAATCAATATATTTCATGATATAAGTGCATAATTCTAAATGGATATTTATTTAAGGTCATTTTGTTATTTATTTGGTGTATTCCAGTGCACTTTGTTTCTAAAACAATGTAGTTTGTCTAATAAGTGCAAAAGACTCAATCGATTAAAATTTTAGGTCATTTTAATATTTGTATGCTTTTTTGTCCATTTAGTTGTTAATCAATGTACTTCAACCTATATATGCAAAAGTCGCAGTTGATTTAGATTTGTCTTTACTAGGTTTTGGGTTTTGGGATTAATGTTTAGGGTTTACAGTTTAGGGTTCACGTTTTATGTTTAGGTTTAGGGTTTGGGGTTTAGGGTTTAGGTCGAACAAGTGCATAAAACTCAAAGGATTTAGATTTTGATCATTTTGCTTTTTGATATATTTCAATTTGTCCATTTAAGTTCTTAGTCGTGGTAGTTTATGCGATACGTGAAAATGTCAAAATGCAATAATATTTTATGTCATTTTGGTAATTACTAGGTTAAGGGACTACAGTTTAGGTTTTAGGATTTAACTTTTAGGTTTTAGGGTTTAGTGTTCAGCGTTTAGGGTTTAAGGTTAAGGGTTGAGGGTCTAGGTCTATTTTAGTCCATTTTGGTTCTTAATCAATGTAGTTCATCAAATAAGTGCATAAGTGTTACTAGATTTGGATTTTAGGTCATTTTTATTCTTAATATGTTTCTTTTTGTCCATTTTAGTTCTTATTTATTGAAGTTCGTCCAATAAGTGCAAAAGTCTCAATCCATTTATATTGTAAGTCATTTGTTGTCTTTACTAGGTTTTAGGTTTTGGGTTTTGGGTTTTGGGATTAATGTTTAGGGTTTAGAGTTTAGGGTTTACGGTTTAAGGTTTAGGTTTAGGGTTAAGGGTCTAGGTCTATTCCATTCCATTTTTGTTTTAATCAATGTATTTCATGAAATAAGTGCATAATTCTCAATGGATATAGATTTTAAGTCATTTTGTTGTTTATTAGGTGTATTCTCGTCCACTTTGTTACTAAAACAATGTAGTTCGTCTAATAAATGCAAAAGACTTAATGGATTAAAATTTTAAGTTATTTTGGCTTCGTTATGTTTTTTTGTGTGTCCATTTTACTTGTTAATCAATGTTGTTCAACCAATAAGTGCAAAAGTCCCAATAGATTAATACTTTAGGTCATTAGTGGTTTTTAGTAGGTTTATGGTTCAGTGTTTAGGGTTTAGGGTATAGGGTCTAGTCTGTTTAGGTTCTTAATCAATGGAGTTCGTCGAATAAGTGCATAGGTCTTACTAGACTTAGATATTAGATCATTTTGGTTTTTGGTATGTTTCTTTTTGTCCATTTTAGTTCTTATTCATTGTAGTTCATCGAATAAGTTCAAAAGTCTCAATGCATTAATATTTTAGGTCATTTTGGTCTTTACTAGGTTAAGGGTTTAGGGTTTAAATTTAAGGTTTAAAGGTCTAGGTCTACTATAGACTATATTTGTTCTAAATCAATGTAACACCCCGTTTTTCAAAGCGAGGGTATAATAACTGCATCGACTCGCGTGCCAAGCACCCTAATGCAATGCGTATATGCCAAAATGCATGGACTCGGAATTCTTAACCAAAACCCTCCTCGAAGGACCGTAAATCATAATTGTACTGCCTATCGCAGGCCAAAGTACCAATTACCGAGGTGCCACCTATCACGGGTCAGCACGATTTACTAAAATGCGTAAATCATGAACGTACCACCTATCACGGGTCAGTACAGTCTACCGAGGTGTACCTATCACGGGTCAACACGATTTACTAAAAGAAAAAGCGTGAATCGTAAACGTACCACCTATCACATACCAGTACTGTTTACCGGGGTGCCACCTATCACGGGTCAGCACAATTCACCAAAAACGTAAATCGTAAACGTACTGCCTATCACACACCAATACTGTTTACCGAGGTGCCACCTATCACGGGTCAGCACAATTTACTAAAAACGTAAATCGTAAACGTACCACCTATCACGGGTCAGTACAGTTTACCAAGGTGTCACCTATCACGGGTCAACACAATTTACCAAAATGAAATGCATGAGCATACACAGACTCTGTCCACAACAATCGTTAAGCAAATGCAGATATTAAAAGATTCCCCATTTTTAATACCCATTTAACTTAAACGACTTTCACAACAAACATTAAGTAACCAAGACTTTTAAGAGATTCCCCATTCTTAACGCCCAGTTAACTTAAACGATTTTCAAAAACAACATTAAATAAATAAGTCATTAAAGAGATTCCCATTCTTAATACCGATTTATCTTAATGATTTTCAAAACAAAACGTTAAGCAAACAGACATATTAAGAGATTCCCCATTCTTAATATACTTTTGACTTAAACGATTTTCACACAAAACATTCAGTAAACAAGACATTAAGAGATTCCCCATTCTTAATACTCATTTACTGAAACGATTTTAAAAAACGTTAGTTAAGTAACCGAGACATTAAGAGATTCCCCATTCTCAACGCCCAGTTAACTTAAACATTTTCCTCAAACGCACATTAAGTAAATCGAGGTATTAAAGGATTCCCCATTTTTAATACTCGTTTAACTCTAATGGTTTTCAAATTCCACGGAAACAAACTCAAACATACTCTCACATTCAAAGCATAATTCACAACAACCACACCAATTAACAAACATCAAGTATGGACACGCCAAATACAACGAACACAATTCAACACAACATGACACCCAAATGCATCAGACTTCATTTACTCATAGTCATACACAATGATTTCAAATTCATTTACCACGAAACATTCATCAATATAAACAAAACCTAACTCTAAGGTTTTACCCGTAACGCATTAGATTCGTTTTTCCTCAAATCGATACATTAAATCCTAACAAATTCTTTCCCACACAACCACAGATAAGTCCCTAAATGCAAACTAAAAGTTTGGAAGGAGCCCTTACCTTAACGTTAGCTTTAACGTGGGTTTCCGGTACCGCGAGTAAAACCGGTAAAATATTCGCTCGCAACGTCGCCTCCAAATTGGTCCCTAGCACCGTGGCGTGGTAGTGAGCAACTTTCCCTTCTAACTCTTCGCGAAATGAAGCTTGGATCTAGAAGAAACGGAGAGGTTTGTTTTTGGATCTCAAATACCGTTTTTCTTTGTTTTCGAATCAAAGAGGAAGAGTGGAGTTGCGAAATCCTTGTTCTAACTCTCACCCAACCTTGGGTTACTAGTTTTGAAGAAAAGAAAGCGACGAAAATGAAAACGGGAGAAGGAGGAAAAATGGGTCAGGGTTGATCAGAGGAAGAAGATGGAAAATTCGAATTTTTCCTTCCTTTCTTTTTCTTTCATTTGTTTTTCCTTTCTTCCTTTTTCCTTCTTTCCTTTATATACTCTTTTCTTTTCCTTTTCCTTCCTTCTAGTTTTCCTTTCTTTTTCCCCCCAAACAAACACATATATATATATAATAAATATAACTTAACAAATATCTCGAAATATCTAGATATTTGTTAAATTACCATTTCATCCGTAACGCACTAAATTCTCCGTACAGGGTTCACCGCACTTAATTCAATTTATTTATCGACGAGAAATTCTAATCGGCACCAAAATATCTTTTTGATTATAAAAACTCCAAAATATTATTAACTTTGGCTAAAAAGCCTCTGAGCCAAAATCTAAAATACACCAAAAATACATAAATGGTACTTTAAAAATTATGGGTTTAGGGTTAAGGGTCTAGGTCTATTCCATTCCATTTTTGTTTTAATCAATGTATTTCATGAAATAAGTGCATAATTCTCAATGGATATAGATTTTAAGTCATTTTGTTGTTTATTAGGTGTATTCTCGTCCACTTTGTTACTAAAACAGTGTAGTTCGTCTAATAAATGCAAAAGACTTAATGGATTAAAATTTTAAGTTATTTTGGCTTCGTTATGTTTTTTTGTGTGTCCATTTTACTTGTTAATCAATGTTGTTCAACCAATAAGTGCAAAAGTCCCAATAGATTAATACTTTAGGTCATTAGTGGTTTTTAGTAGGTTTATGGTTCAGTGTTTAGGGTTTAGGGTATAGGGTCTAGTCTGTTTAGGTTCTTAATCAATGGAGTTCGTCGAATAAGTGCATAGGTCTTACTAATCTTAGATATTAGATCATTTTGGTTTTTGGTATGTTTCTTTTTGTCCATTGTTTTAGTTCTTATTCATTGTAGTTCATCGAATAAGTTCAAAAGTCTCAATGCATTAATATTTTAGGTCATTTTGGTCTTTACTAGGTTAAGGGTTTAGGGTTTAAAGTTAAGGTTTAAAGGTCTAGGTCTATTATAGACTATATTTGTTCTAAATCAATGTAGTTCGTCGAATAAGTGCTTAAAATCTCAAAGGATTCATATGTTGATCATTTTGGTTTTTGATATGTTTCAATTTGTCCATTTAAGTTCTTAGTCATTGTAGTTTATCCTATATGTGAAAAAGTCAAAATGCATTAATATTTTATGTCATTTTGGTCTTTCCTAGGTTAAGGATTACGGTTTAGGTTTTAGGTTTTATGGTTTAGGGTTTAGCGTATAGGGTTTAAGGTTAAGGGTTAAGGGTCTAGGTCTATTTTAGTCCATCTTAGTTCTTATTCAATGTAGTTCGTGGAATAATTAATGTTTTTCATGAAATAAGTGCATAATTCTCAATGGATATAGATTTTAAGTCATTTTGTTATTAATTAGGTGTATTCTCGTCCACTTTGTTACTAAAACAATGTAGTTCGTCTAATAAGTTCAAAAGACTCAATGAATTAAAATTTTAGGTCATTTTTTGCATTTGTTATGTTTTTTTTTGTCCATTTTAGTTGTTAATCACTGTAGTTCAACCAATAAGTGCAGTCCCAATGGATTAAGACTTTAGGTCATTTGTGGTCTTTAGTAGGTTTAGGGTTTAGAGTTTGAGATTAAGGATTAAGGATTATGTTCTAGGTCTATTCTTGTACGTTTTGGTTCTTAATCAATGGAGTTCGTCGAATAAGTGCATAAGTCTTACAAGATTTCGATATTTGGTCATTTTGGTTTTTGAAATGTTTCTTTTTGTCCTTTTTAGGTCTTATTCATTATAGTTCATCCAATAAGTTCAAAAGTCTCAATGCATTAATATTTTAAGTCATTTTGGGCTTTACTATGTTAAGGGGTTTAGGTTTATGGTTTACGGGTAAGGTTTAAAGGTCTAGGGATTAGGGTTTAGGGTTTAAGATTAAGGTTTAAAGGTCTAGGTCTATTATAGACCATTTTTGTTCTAAATCAATGTAGTTCGTCGAATAAGTGCTTAAATCTCAAAGGATTTATATTTTGGTCATTTTGGTTTTTGATTTGTTTCAAGTTGTCCATTTAAGTTCTTAGTCATTGTTGTTTATCCGATACGTTAAAAAGTCAAAAAGCATTAATATTTTATGTCATTTTGGTCTTTACTAGGTTAAGGGATTACAATTTAGGTTTTAGGTTTTAAGGTTTAGGGTTTAGCATTTTAATGGTTAAGGTTTAAGTGGTTCCAAGGACACAAAGGCTATGTTGTTGATGGTAACTAGAAGATGATGGGTATGGATGGATTAAAGTTAGACTAATAGGCGATTTCAAGTAAAGATCTAAGTGGAGGACCTTTGTTAAGAAAAGTATTAGATGTTGTCCTAGAAGATCTCAAATTGAGACTTGATGAAGTTTGATAATGTCAAAGAGATGTGAACATCATGGAATTGTTGAGAAGACGAGGCGTCCTTTTGGAATATCATTTTGGTGCTTAGGTGTCCAGGAAGAGGCTTGTATTGAAGTTAAGGGGCACTGCACATTAGGGGTGAATACTACCTTGGTTAGAAAAAGTACACTTTGAGGAATAGTCGATACCTTGAGGGGTAAGGTCGAACATTCACTACGCCAAAAATGACATTTAACAGCGCCCCTTTTACAGCGCTTGCTAAACACAAGCACTGTTGTAAATATATTTTAAAAATAACGGAGCCTTTTACAGCGCTTTTGTTGACAAGCGCTGTAAAACAAGCGCTGTTGTAGGTCATATAACGTTTGCGCATAACGTTATAAGGCTTTTACAGCGCTTGTCAAAAAAGCACTGTAAAATGAAGCGCTTTCGCGTATCAGTTACAGCGCTTTTTTCACAAGCGCTGTAAAAACATGCGCTTTCAAATATTTGAACTACCTAATACAACGCTTTTTTCACAAGCGCTGTAAAATACATGCATTGAATTTAACTACCTATTACAACGCTTTTTTCACAAGCGCTGTAAACTACATCTTTCAAATAATTATATACGTTGGAAACCCTCATATCCTCTACATCTTTCAAATAATTATATACGTTGGGAACCCTAATATCCTCTACGTACTGTGCGGCCATCTACGTTGTCTCAGGTATTTTTTACACATGATCTGTTATGTTTTGTTATATATATATTAAATCTACTAAAAATTGTTATATATATATATATATATATATATATATATATATTAAATCTCTTCTACACATGATCCGTTATGTTTTGAAATTGTCAAAAATTGTCAAAAAACTCATACCACATGATATGTTCTGTTTTGAAATTGTTAGTTGATATTGGTTTCTTTTTGAAACTTGTTGATATGTTTTGAAAGCTTATTATTTTTGTAACTGCATTTATATAGGTGGTATAATATGGATAGGAAATGGATGTCAGCCAATCGATTGTCAAAAGAGTATGAAATTGGAGTTAAGGAGTTTGTTGAGTTTGCAGTGAAGAATGAAAAAGATCCAAATAGAGTAGTTTGTCCTTGTTTAAAATGTTATTTTGGAAAACGTGTTAGAGAAAATGAATTAGAAGGACATCTAGTATGTAATGGAATTGATCAAAGCTACACATGTTGGATAAGACATGGTGAGAAAAAAAAAAGGAAACATTAATTTTGAGAATAGTTCGACATATGCTTCAACTGACTTCGATACAGATACATATGAGCCGGACCGAGTTGATGAGAACGCAAAAGCAGTTGAAGAAGATCTTCGAGATTGTCCTAAAATGTTTGAAAGTTTGTTGAGTGATGCAGAGAAAGAATTATATAATGGTTGTACTAAATTCACAAGACTGTCGGCGATATTAAAGTTGTACAACTTAAAAGTGAGTAATGGATGGTCTGATAAAAGCTTTACAGAATTATTAACACTCATAAAAGATATGTTGCCAGATGATAATAAACTTCCCAGTCGAACCTACGAGGCTAAACGGATTTTGTGTTCTATTGGAATGAGTTACGAAAGGATTCATGCGTGTCCTAACGATTGCATTTTATTTCGAAACGAATATGAACTACTTAAGGCGTGTCCGAAATGCAATGTCTCTCGATATAAGAAGAAAGAATCTACTCCAACAAAAGTCGTGTGGTATTTTCCTATAATACCAAGATTTAGGCGCATGTATCGCAGTGAAGAAGATTCAAAACACTTGACATGGCATGTAGATGAAAGAAGTAGAGATGGAATGTTTCGACACCCTGCAGATTCCCCACAATGGGCAAAAATTGATCACGAGTATCCTGAATTCGGGATAGAGTCAAGAAATCTAAGACTTGCACTTTCTACTGATGAAATGAATCCACATGGTCTTCAAAGCATCTCACATAGCACGTGGCCTGTGATTTTGGTAATATATAACCTACCTCCATGGTTATGTATGAAGCGTAAGTTTATGATGTTGTCTCTGTTAATTTCTGGACCCAAACAACCGGGGAATGATATCGACGTATACTTGACTCCTCTAATCGAAGATTTAAAATGTATGTGGGAGACATGTGTGGAAGTTTATGATGGGTATAAGAAAGAATGTTTCAATTTGAGGGCTATGTTGTTCGGCACAATTAATGATTTTCCAGCATATGGTAATTTATCAGGATATAGCATTAAAGGTCAGTGTGCATGTCCTATATGTGAAGAGAGTACAAATTGGATGTGGTAGAAACATTGTAAGAAGAATGTGTATCTTGGACATCGTAGATTTTTACCTTATAGTCATCAGTATCGTGGGTGGAGAAATGCATTCAATGGAAAATCAGAGGAAGGTAAAGCTCCTTTAGCACCGACTGGATATTAAATACTTGAAAAAAGTACAAGGTTTGACCAATAAATTTGGCAAACCTTTTGCGGGAGAGCTGGTCAAAACTGGGTGGAAGAAAAAGTCAATTTTCTTTGAATTGCCATATTGGAAGTCATTGTATATAAGACATTTCCTCGATGTGATGCATATTGAAAAAAATGTATTTGATAGTGTTATTGGTACGTTACTCAATGTTCCAGGAAAGTCTAAAGATGGCATCAACGCAGGATTGGACTTGGTCGATATGGGAATAAGAAATGAATTGGCTCCAGTAAAGAAAGGAAATCGCATATATCTACCTCCAGCCGCTCATACTCTATCTAGAAAGGAAAAAAAAATTTTATGTAAATTTCTACACGAAGTTAAAGTTCCAGAAAGATACTCTTCGAACATTAAAAATTTGGTTTGTATGAAAGACCTCAAGTTAAAAGGTTTGAAGACCCATGATTGTCATATTCTAATGGAGCATTTGCTACCAATAGGTATACGTTCCATTTTACCTGAAAAAGTTCGACTAGCCTTAACTAGATTATGTTTCTTCTTCAGAGAAATTTGTAGTAAAGTGATCGACCCTCAGAAATTACCGATATTGCAGAGGAAAATTGTTGTTACTTTGTGTGAGCTTGAAATGTATTTCCCACCATCGTTTTTTGATATAATGGTTCACCTTACTGTTCATCTGGTTAAGGAGACACAACTTTGTGGGCCAGCTTATATGATATGGATGTATCCGATAGAACGATATATGAAAATATTAAAAGGGTACGTAAAAAGTAGAAGTCGACTAGAAGGTTGTATTGTTGAACGATACATTGTTGAAGAGGCTGTTGAATTTTGTACTGAATATCTGTCCAATGTTGAATCCATAGGGCTTCCCATGTCTCGTCATTCGGGAAGAATATCAGGAGAAGGGATAATTGGAAGGAGACTACTGACTATATCAAGGACAGAATGGGAGCAGACACAATTGTATGTTCTGCACAATGATGATGAGGTTCAACTGTATGTTACAATACACATGGATCAGTTATCTCGTTTGAACATGAATAGGAATCAAAATTAGATAACTCGAGAGCACAATCGAAGTTTTATAACATGGTTAAAAAATCACATAAAGTCAAAATTTGATATAGACCCCGGATCAATTTCAAATAGATTGAGGTGGCTAGCAAATGGTCCGAGCTTACATGTCTTTTCTTATACTGGTTATGTTATTAACGGCTACACATTTTATACCATAGAACAAGATCATCAGACCACTATGCAAAATAGTGGAGTCACTCTCGTAGCTGAAGCGATGCATGTCTCAAGTGCAAAAGACACAAACCCAATATATGCAAATCTATCATATTTTGGGTTATCGAGCGCATATGGGAGTTAGACTACACAATGTTTCGTGTTCCCATATTTGGTTGCAAGTGGGTCGATAATAATAATGGCGTTCGGATTGATGAGTCAGGATTCTTGCTTGTCGATTTTAATAGGGTGGGATACAAAGACGAGCCTTTCATTTTAGCGTCGCAAGCTCAACAAGTGTTTTATGTCACTGATCCTTTTGATGATAAATGGTATGTTTTCCTATCGACCAATAAAATAAGTGATGATAACAATAATGATGAAGATGTTGGTAATGATCTTTTATTTGCAACATCACAACAACCACATGAAATTGATTCAACTGATGATGGTTTATATCTTAGAGATGATCATGGTGAGGGAATTTGGATTAATCTATCATTTCGTATTGTAAATGGACAAACAAATGTGAATCCCACCAGGAAAAGAAGAAGGGCATCCTAATGTATATGTTTAATTGTTTTATATAAGCCATGCATGTAATCTGAATTATTGTGATAAATATGAATATAATCTGAATTATTGTGATAAATATGCATGTAATCTGAATTATTGTGATAAATATGCATGTAATTTGAATTGAGCGTTTTATACTAATATGGCAGAATACAACAGATTTCATATCAGAAGCTTTTGGAATCAAACCATACATACCAGCATATTGGGATCCTAGTTATAACATCTCACAGTTTGCTACTAATGTCACTTATATAATGTAAATTAAGTGCCAATTCAATTGGAATAAATGTCTGAGTTACAGTCATCCAAAATTGAACCCAAATAAAACCAACACAAAAATAACATACTGAGGCCTTTTACAACGCTTTTTATAAAAAGCCCTGTAAAAGACCCTTTTGAAAATAAGTAAAAAAGACATTTTACAGTGCTTATTTGAAAAAGCGTTGTAAAAAGCTTTAAAAATAATATTCATCAGACACCTAACATGACTATCTCTAACAGGATTTTCTTCAAACACCTTGTACGCATCATGGGAATCCCCAAAAACACATTGTTAACAAAAACATCAGACTCAAACCCATTTTTCGCAACATGGCAATGAACCTGAATACCAAGTTTCGATTTAAGAAGGAAAGGGAATGTAAAGAGATAAAAAGGGTGTTGAGGTGGAGATTGAATTGTTAAAGAGTAAGCTTTGTTGTTTGTGAAGAAGATGCATAAAAGGAGAAGAGTTTGGTGAAGAGGAAGAGATTGGAGAAGACCAGTTACTACTATGTGGATTTTGCATGTTGAGCTTGTTTAAAAAATAACATAACAAAACACAAAAACAATAAGGCCTTTTACAACGCTCATTCAAATAAGCGTTGTAAAAGGCTTTAAAAAAACATTCATATAACATAATAAAACAAAGAGGTCTATTACAACGCTTGTCCAAATAAGCGCTGTAAAATACTATTTTAAAAATAAAATAAAGAGACCTTTTACAACGCTTATTTGAACAAGCGCTGTAAAAGGGTTTTATATATAACATAATAAAACAATGAGGTCTTTTACAGCGCTTATTGGGAAAAGCGCTGTAAAAGAGCCTTTTAAAAAATTAAATAAGGACGCCTTTTAGAGCGCTTTTTAAACAAGCGCTGTAAAAGGGTTATAAAAAAGCGCCGTAAAAGGGTTACATATATATAACAGTAACCTCTTCAGTTTCCTCTTCATTACGTAAACTTCACTATCATCTAAACCTTCATCGTTCTTCTCTTCTTTTGCAAACCCTATCATCCCGTCCATTACGAACCTTATTTCCACGATCATCTCCTTCATTTCGAACCTTATTTCCATCCAAGATCATCTCTCCCATTTCACACAATACATTTTCATTGAAATACGTAACCCTCATTACGTATTTCTTCAATACCGTATTTCTGTGAACCATATTTCTGTGTTCCCTCTTTTCTTTACATTTCATCTTTCTTCGAACCATTATTCAGGTATTGATGTTATTAATTTTTTGTAATCATTAAAATGCATGTTGAGCTTGTTTAAGATATACTGATACATGTTGAGCTTGTTTATAATAATGCATGATGCATGTTGAGCTTGTTGATGTTATACTAAACTGCATGTTGAACTTGTTGTAGTTAAATGGATACAAACAAAGATATAGAAGTTCAAAATGAAGAAGTTGGCACCTCTAAGACTTATGAAAAAGAAGTCAAACGTGGTGCAATTATCATGCAAAAAGTCATTAAAGCAAGGAGTAATGGCATTAAATTTGAGGTATACTATACTCTGTTTGCTGTGTGTTTTTTTATCTTTTTTTAGGGTTTAGGGCATGTACTTACTATATGAGTTTATTAGTTTGGCTGGAATGAGAGTGGTCAGCCAATTGACCCCAACAGCTCTATGTTTGTAACCTATATTTGGGCTGTTGTTCGTCGAAATGTCCCAATTACAATTGACAATTGGAGAGATAAGGCGTTGAAGGATGCCAAAGATGTTATATGGAATGACATTCAAGTAAATTTTTTGATCCACTCTTTTGTCATTTATAATTTTTTTCGTTGAAATACTTTACTTATAATTTTTTTTCATTGCAAACGACTTTTGTTCTTGATGAGGGACGAAAGTTTTATGTTTTGAGAGTTGCTGGAAAGATCCATCGTGGATTTAGATCCCATCTCTCAAATTTCTATCTAAAAGATAGAGAAGGAAACACAAGTGCTGAACCTCCAAAAATATATCAACATTATATATCAAAGGATGAATGGAGAGCATTTGTTTCCAAACATTCTGACCCCGCGTTTGTCGTTAGTGATTAATTTATTAGCATTTGTGTTTTATTATTCATATTCGTAGCATATTTTAAATTTTTACACAATTGCTATTTTTTTTATATAGAATATTAGTAAGGCAAATCGCGAACGGGCAAGCAATCCAAAACAACCATACAAGAAATCACGTATGGGATATGCACGCCTTGATCAACAACTTGTAAGTAATTAAACATCACTTTTATATAATGAAGTAATTTGTATTATAAACTATAGTGTGTAACTAATTTGTATTATTTTGTTTATGATTTTAACGAATAGAGAAAAGACACCCAAGCCGATCAACCCTTGGGTCGTCATATCTTATGGAAGGAAGCGCGTGTTAACAAAGACGGAGTGGTTGATAATGAAAATGTCAAAAAAGTTGTAGAACTTTGTGTAAGTATATTATCACTTTCATATTTTTTAATATTGTATTTTAAAAATGCTATTGAACTTATATTTTTAATGTTACATGTATTTTAGGAGATTATTGAACAAAGTTCTGAAAATCCAGAGGGCAACAAGGAAACTTGCAGGGACATTCTTGGTAAAGTGTTTAATGTCCCTGAGTATTCCGGTCGAGTTAGGGGGAAAGGATTTGGCGTAACTCCCAAAAGTTTTTTTCCTCAAGAGAAGCGGCAAAAACCTTCCAACGAGGAAGTATTAGAGAAGCTCAGAATCCTATCAGAGCAAGTGGCACTCTTGGTGAATACGATTTCCTGAAGGTTTTTAGTGAAATTTTGAACTCTGGCTTGATTCAATCGATTGGGCAATCGATTTCGTAAGGGATTTTTCGAAAACTGATTACAAAATCGATTGGCTAATCGATTTTGTTCATTTGGCCAAGCCCCTGACTTCCATCCAATCGATTGGGAAATCGATTTCCCTGATCATTTTCCCAAAAATTCATGAATTAACCTAAGTCATTCCTAATCAAGTTCACGACTTAACACTTAGCAATTTCTACGCGATTACCACGGCAATAGGGATCTCGATAACCATCATACTTACACCCAATAATCAACACATAACACTTAGCATTTTCAACGCAATTAACACGATAAATCAAATTCAAATCACTCAATCATAAACTCAAATCAATACGACTCGCGTGCCAAGCACCCTAATGCAATGCGTATATGCCAAAATGCATGGACTCGGAATTCCAACCAAAACCCTCCTCGAAGGGCCGTAAATCATAATTGTACCGCCTATCGCAGGCCAAAGTACCAATTACCGAGGTGCCACCTATCACGGGTCAGCACGATTTACTAAAATGCGTAAATCATAAACGTACCACCTATCACGGGTCAGTACAGTTTACCGAGGTGTCACCTATCACGGGTCAACACGATTTACTAAAAGAAAAAGCGGGAATCGTAAACGTACCGCCTATCACAGACCAGTACTGTTTACCTAGGTGCCACCTATCACGGGTCAGCACAATTAACCAAAAATGTAAATCGTAAATGTACCACCTATCACGGGTCAGTACAGTTTACCAAGGTGTCACCTATCACGGGTCAACACGATTTACTAAATAGTAACTCGTAAACGTACCACCTATCACGGGTCAGTACAGTTTACCAAGGTGTCACCTATCACGGGTCAACACGAATTACTAAATAGTAAATCGTAAACGTACAACCTATCACGGGTCAGTACAGTTTACCAAGGTGTCACCTATCACGGGTCGACACAATTTACCAAATGAAATGCATGAGCATACACAGACTCCATTCACTACAATCGTTAAGCAAATGCAGATATTAAAAGATTCCCCATTTTTAATACCCATTTAACTTAAACGACTTTCAAACAACATTAATTAAATAAGTCATTAAGAGATTCCCCGTTCTTAATACCGATTTAACTTAATGATTTTCAAAACAAAACGTTAAGCAAACAGTCATATTAAGAGATTCCCCATTCTTAATATACTTTTGACTTAAACGATTTTCTCGCAAAACATTCAGTAAACGAGTCATTAAGAGATTCCCCATTCTTAATACTCATTTACCGAAACGATTTTCAAAAACGATAGTTAAGTAACCGAGACATTAAGAGATTCCCCATTCTCAACGCCCAGTTAACTTAAACATTTTCCTCAAATACACATTAAGTAAACCGAGGTATTAAAAGATTCCCCATTTTTAATACTCGTTTAACTCTAATGGTTTTCCAATTTCCACAGAAACAAATTCAAACATACTTTCACATTCAAACCATAATTCACAACAACCACACCAATTACAAACATCAAGTACGAACACACCAAATACAACGAAACACAAATCACGCAACACAACACCCAGATACATCAAATTCCATTTACCCATAATCATACACAATGACATTCAAATTCATTTACCACGAAACATTCATCACTATAAAACAAAACCTAACTCTAAGGTTTTTTACCCATAACGCACTAGTTTCGTTTTTCCCCAAATAGATAC
>PGTU02011000.1:0-21532 GCA_002896215.2 Cicer echinospermum | reverse complement strand
AAGGGTACGCCACTGATGGCATGTTTAAATTGAATGTTGAATTGAATAAAATGTCTCCTTCTGCTTACATGTTGTGTGATTTTAATATTTGGCATGCTAGACTCTGTCATGTGAACAAAAATGTGATTTCAAATTTAAGTGGTTTAGGCTTGATTCCAAAATTGTCTAAAAAGGATTTTGAAAAATGCGAATTTTGCAGTCAAGCCAAAATAACTAAGAAATCCCATAAATCAATTGTTAGAGAAACCGAACCTCTAGAATTAATACACTCTGACATATGTGAGCTTAACGGAACGCTAACCAAAAATGGAAAACGTTATTTCATCACTTTTATTGACGATTGTTCTGATTTTACTTATGTATATCTCATGAAAAATAAAAGTGAAGCGCTTGACATGTTTAAAATATTTGTGACTGAAATAGAAAATCAATTTAACAAAAAGATTAAAAGGTTTCGTAGTGATAGAGGAACAGAGTATGATTCTGACTCATTTAATGAGTTCTATAAAACCCAAGGAATTATACATGAAACAACTGCACCATATTCACCTGAAATGAATGGTAAAGCTGAAAGAAAGAATAGAACTCTTACTGAATTAGTTGTTGCTATAATGCTTAATTCTGGTGCTGCATCTCATTGGTGGGGGGGAAATTATTTTGACTGTTTGCTATGTTTTGAATAGAATTCCTAAATCTAAAAGCAAAACATCTCCTTATGAGATAATGAAGAATAGACAGCCCAATCTATCTTATCTTCGAACTTGGGGTTGTCTGGCGTATGTCAGAATCCCCGATCCCAAGCGAATCAAACTCGCTAGTAGAGCCTATGAATGTGTATTCATTGGGTATGCAGTAAACAGCAAAGCGTATAGGTTTTATGACCTAAACGCGAAATTGATCATAGAATCAAATGATGCTGACTTCTATGAAGATAAATTCCCTTTCAAATTAAGAAATAGTGGGGGAAGCGGACCAAGTCAAGTTCCTGTGACAACGAGCACTGAAAGCAACAAACAAGACGAAACGGAAATTCGAAGGAGTAAGAGAGCAAGAGTTGCTAAAGATTATGGACCAGAATACATGGCCTACAACATAGAAGAGGATCCTGCGAACATTAAAGAAGCTCTGTCATCCCTAGATGCTGATCTATGGCAAGAGGCTATAAACGATGAGATGGATTCTCTAGAATCTAACAAGACCTGGCATCTGGTAGACTTGCCTCCCGGTTGCAAACCAATAGGTTGTAAATGGATCTTGAAAAAGAAACTGAAACCCGATGGATCTGTTGATAAATACAAGGCTCGCCTTGTAGCCAAAGGTTTCAGACAGAGAGAAAACATAGACTTCTTCGACACTTTCTCACCAGTCACTAGACTAACATCCATTAGGGTACTTATATCACTTGCGGCTATTCATAACCTGGTGATACACCAGATGGATGTTAAAACAGCCTTTTTAAACGGTGAACTGGAAGAAGAAATCTACATGGAGCAACCTGAAGGATTTGTAATTCATGGACAAGAAGACAAGGTCTGCAAGTTAGATAAATCTTTGTATGGTCTTAAACAAGCTCCTAAGCAATGGCATGAAAAGTTTGATAACTTGATTATCTCGAATGAGTTTAAAGTAAATGAAAGTGACAAATGTATTTACTACAAATTTGAAAATAACATTTGCACTATATTATGTCTCTATGTAGACGACTTACTCATATTTGGGTCAAACATTCATGCTGTGAATAATGTGAAATCATTGTTGAGCAGCAACTTTGATATGAAAGACCTCGGAGAAGCAAGTGTAATCCTCGGAATCAAGATTACTAGGTTAGAAAAAGGAATTTCTTTGGATCAATCTCACTATATTGAAAAGATCCTAAAGAAATATAATTACTTTGACTGTAAACCTGCTTGCACACCTTATGATCCAAGTGTAAAACTTTTCAAGAACTCTGGTGAAGGTGTTAGACAAACTGAATATGCGAGCATCATTGGCAGCCTCAGGTATGCCACTGATTGTACTAGACCCGACATTGCCTATGTCGTGGGATTGCTGTGCAGGTTTACCAGTAGACCTAGTATGGAGCATTGGCACGCTATCAATAGAGTCATGAGATACCTTAAGAGGACCATGAGTCTCGGATTACACTATGGAAGATTTCCTGCTGTCCTTGAAGGATACAGTGATGTGATTGGAAACACCTATCAGATGATTCAAAGGCAACCAGTGGCATATATTTTAGATAGCGGTGGTGCTGTATTCATGGAAATCAAAGAAAACAGACCAATAGTTGGCTCAGTCACATGGAGTTGAAATGATAGCAACTGCTAATGCTAGTGAGGAAGCAAGCTGTTGAGATGCTTGCTAGAGAAATCCCCTTTGTGGGTAAGCGTTACCACGCGTGTTTGATCCCTGCGATAGTACCGCGGCTATTGCAAAAATATGGAGAACGTTATTACAAACGTAAGAGACGACAAATACGTCGTAAGCACAGCCTGTTAGATAATTCTTTTCAAAAGGAGGTGTTATTTGGATCATGTACGCACTAATGAAATTTTAGGTTGATCCTTATGCGAAAGGATTAGCTGGAGAGAAAGTCCAATACATCCAAAGGATGGGGACTAATGCCTATGATAAATGAGTCACTTATGATGGTAACCGACCTAAAAGACTGGAGATCCCAAGAATTAGGTTCAATGGGTAATAACAAGTCATAGTGATATAAGATGAACATGCTAAGATTAAATGAGAAGCATGATTCCTGAAGCGAAAAAGGAGGAGATAATAGAAACTCTTAATGAGATCTATACTCCATATGGAGTGGGGTACCTAGTGGCTACAGGAGTACTCTTGATAGACTCACCTACGTGAATGTGGAAGTGGGGGCCGCTTCCTATGGAATTTCGAGGCAGAATTCCTAGAGCGTTCACTAGACTGGGATACACGTGCAGGGCCCTAAATGCACAGGCTTTATAGAATACACCTAATGAAAAGGTTGTGTGTGGGTTTGATGTCAGAGATAGAGTTCAAAACTACGGTTACTCTTGTTGAATCTGAATCCTACTCGCTATGCAAAGGTTCAAGTTGAAAGACACCTTTGTTTATGCACAGTCTTATTGAAGCGTTTGACGCTATTCTAGAATCCATTTTTAAATTCAAGTGGGGGATTGTTGGAAATGATGAAACATAATTGGCATTGATGATGGCTTTAATGTGTGAATTGAAAAATGAGAAGTCCCACATTGGAGGGAACACACTCATTTATGACATTTATAAGGAGTTAGTTTCACAATTGGGTTGGGCCCCAAGGGGCACCGCAATTTTGTGAAGGAGGGAGAACGCAAGCAAACGGACCACCACACGCGCGCGCGCCGCCGCCGCCCGCCCGTCCGTCCGGCTCGGCCCGACCCGGCTTGGCTTGGCTTGGTTCGGTTCGGTCCGGGTTGTGGTGTATTATTGTTTTTTAACAGATGGAAATTAATTATTTATTTAATTAATTAATTGCTTGCGATGAGTCACATATTACGAAACTGCCATCCACAAGGTCAAAGTCAATGTTCTGATTCATTCGAACCCTAAACAGACTATCTCTTGTGCTTGTTCAGTCAAAACCCTAATTTGAACTTAGCTTCAGATGTTCTGCCCACGTCAACACCTAAGCTGAGTCTTCCACGTTTTTGACTTTTGGCTGGTCAGGAGCCCTTGTCAATCAGTTTCCGATTATTCTGAGGCACTCTCCTAGGCCAGTAATGGACCGTTGCTCCATGATCCCCCTTTTTCTCTGATCAGTTGCTGAACTCATCTATAAATAGAGAGCCACCTCACTTGGAAAAGACACCAAAAGCTCTCATATCTGAGCTTTTCTCACTTCTCCCCTTCTATTCTTCTTCTTTCTTCTTATTTTCTTGAGTGCCTTCGTGCTAATATCTTGAGTAGCCTTCGTGCTATATTCGAGTGTCAGTTATCTGACTGGCATACAGAGGGTGTATTCAAGAACGGTTTTCTAAGTGCAGTGAAATCCGATACAGTGATCTGGGCTTTTTTATCCTGGGGACTTCGTGCGTTGATGTCTGCCTTGGCACATTCTTGGGCAGTGCTCAGAACGTCTTAAAGAGAGCGACCTAGTCCGCGACTCAACCCAGTAATATTTTCGGTGGCATAAATTGTTTTCAAAGGTTTTCGAATTTCAAATACAACAGAGACAACAAAAAATATATTCTTACGAGCCTTGGTAAAAAATGGCGAAATACACGATGTAGGTTGTTTAAAAAATTTATAAGTGGGATATTTCTTTGGAGGAAAACCTACAAAATTATCCACATTTTATTAATCAAGACCATTGGACTATTTTTGTCCAATATAGGCGTAAGACAGAAACAATGGTAACCATTCTTCTGTTGTGTTGTCATTTGTTTTCTACTATTATGTTTTCTGATGTCATTTGTTATTACTGTAAGAGAAGACTGATAAAAATGTTGCAAATAGAGAAAAGCTAACGATCTTTCATATATTAGGCTCTAAGACGCTTACAAGGAAGAGGGGTGAGTTGGTAGGAACTGAGACGCTTGAACAAATACTTATTACATGTGTTTTTCTTGTAAGAACTGAGAGATGGTCGAAAATACAGTAGGGGTGATGTATTCAATTTATATAAAAAAGTCTGGTTAAGATCATTGTAAATGAGAGACCCAAGAAAAATATGTAAGTTTAAGGATAGAAGTGTTATGTGATTGTAAGTATTTTCTTATGACACTTTAAACTCAAGATGCAACTGTAGTTTTGGTAATAGTGAGTTGCAAACTATAAAACTTGCTTATTTGGTTGGTAAAGTGAGTTGCAAAGTTGACTTCTGTTACAGAGAAGAAATTAGTTTGCTTTATTTGCTGGCAGGAACATTGCAAGCTGAATTGAAGACCTCATTCTCCATTGAAGCATTTTTTTAATGTGTTGGGAAAAGAACATCATGGATATATGTTCGTTGTAAGGGATTTGGCATAAATCATTCAATTACTACATCTATTTTCTCACTCTATAAGATCAATAGTCTTTCCTCCAAGCTTGACAAGATGGAGAAATGCAAGCTGAATTCTTAGGTAAGAAAGGGATTCTGAATTTGATATGTTGAAGGGGCAAACTGCTTTCTTGTTGCAAATGCAAAATTCTAGAGAAAAAAAGGTAAAAAAAAATTCTTAGCAAACCTATTTAAAAAATCATGTGAGAAGTGTTTGTCCTTGGTTAAAAATATGAATTGTGTAATGATTGCTTATAGCTATATGAGAAATTTAGTTAATTAGTATTCGACAATATTTATCATGATTAATTGAGGTTAATATATATCTTTTTTTTTTCTTCAAGCAACATACATAGAATCGCCAATAGATGATAGACATTCATCTGAGTCTAGCTTCTAACCCGATTATCATGGAGCAACATCATTAGGGGCTAATTATATATTTTGATGAACTTCTATGTTTGATGGAGTTGTTTTGTATGTTTAGCCACTCCACTAATGTTTTGAATATTTTAACTACTTTATTTATTGTTTTAGTTAAGTTCAATGTATGAATGGATATTATTTCTTTTAAAAAAATTTAAAAAATTTGAATTTAGTTACAATAGTTATATAATTGTGTATTTAATTATTGGATGAATATTTATGAATATATTTTTTTATATTAATTAATAAATAGAAAAATTGTATTCGAACTTTTTTAATTCTTAATTATTAGGTTTGCGACTGTTCAAATTGCCTCAAAATAAATATAGCGACGGTTATCAATTGTCGTAATTTTTAAGAACAAATAATATTGAGTGTGTTTAGTGACAATTCTAACTGTCGCAAAATGTAAGTCGAGGCGGTTAGAAACCATCGCACACGTTACCGACAGTTCAAACGACGATTTTTTTAATTGTCACAAATGGTCTCGTAATGCACGAAACTGCGACAATTGAAGAACCGTCACAGTCATCTATTTGAGACGGTTATAACCGTCGCAGGTGTCCCTTGCAACTTCCGCAAACTAATTTTTTCTTGTAGTGAGTGTTATAACAAAAAAAAAGGTAAAAGTTGAAGGTTAAAAAAAATATGCACTTCTCTCACTTTCTTTCCAACTAGAAGAGATAACAAGAGGTGAAATATTACTAAAAACATTTTTCTCTCTCTTCTTTTAATATTTTCTCTTTTCTCCTCTCTCTTATTTTTCTTTTTTGCAAACTTTCATTATATCAAAACTTTGAATTGGGTATATTAGTAATTATTGAGGAGAATAAAAAATATATATTTCAATTGTGGTGATCCATGCTTAGAAAACTCCATCTTGTTAACGACATTTTATTTTCATCTCCTTATGATTTTGTTTGCTTTTCATTGGTTTTAAGTCTCTTCCCAACCATTTAGTGATTTTTGCAAAATAGAATATGGTCATTTAATTATCCACATCTCGACGTAGTATCGGTTAAGAATCCATGTTCTTTTGAATATCCATAGTTTTCTTTTCCAACATATCCAACCCTATAGATCACTTTGTTCATTTCTTCAATCAAACAAACTCTCGTGTATTCGGCGATTGAACCAATGACGATAAGACTCACAACAAGTTATTGAATTCAAAAGAACACAAACACACAAAATCTGTAGATACACATTCATACTGACCCTAGAGCCAAAAGCTGTCCTCTTGAAAAAACAATTGATCATCCTTACACCAAAAAGAAATCTCGTATATCTCCAAGAAACCCCCCCTTAATAACTATACCCATACATACCAAAACATTACACTGGTAAAGTATACAACTTCCATAGCTATACCCTTAAAGCAAACTAGGTCTATCTGTGGCTCCCATATACATACATCAAAATATTATAAGTCTAAACAATTACCTTTTCTTATAAAACACGTGTCAATTGTTTTACGGATTTATTTTGTGCATGGTCAAACACTTGACTTTTGGCTTTAACAAATATATTTCAAATATACATGAATATATATTATTTCTTCTTAATTATTCATCAGCCTCTATTCTCACAATGATCAAAGTGCGTTCTTTCAAATCACCCTTTTAAGAACATCCTCGTCTCCTTTTCCAGAACGTAATAACGCAGCCCCTTCTCTAGCATGCACATTGGTGTACCATTTTCATATGCATTACACGTCAACCTCTATCAACCACCTACCGTCCAACCTGACTACAACAAATCCCCATACGGCTGAAATTGATTTGGCATGGACACTGGCTCTGCCATCACACCACCCAATTTGCTAGTAAACAACAACATCTCCGTCACCACTAAAAACACACATGATTCAACCTCTCTCTCTCACATCCACCACCCTTCCCCACCTCAACCCTCCTTAAATAAACTCCCATCAGGCCTCAACCACATAAATCCCAAACATTCCACTGTTTCCAGATCATGTCTATTCGATGAAACGCTATCCAATCACCCTTGGAGACCAACAATGGCATGTATCAATCCATTCCCCTTCCGTTAACCTCCCTCAAACCACCGTTAATCTCCATCCAATCTGCATCCATTATATACAATTTTATAAACCTGACCTACCAGACCGAAACACTACAAATTTCCATCCGGTGAGCACGACGGGAATGCATTTATTTCCAGTTTCCTCTTGGTGAGAATATTTATCGTAAACGGAATCTCCTCGCAATCCTCTCTCAAATGAACTGGGTCAAATTCAATTCGTGCAATTTGAACCGTTTTGAAAACTGACTCAAAAAGTTGACCAATACATGTATTTATCACGTTCTCCTGGTGGCTCCATGAATTGAAGAAGAATGTTTGTCCTTTCAATAAAGTCCAACATTTGGAGTTATTGGATCTAACGATCTTAATGCCATCTAACTCATGATCGAAGGGGGATGTGATTAAACACAATGAAATCCCCTTTGGGGGAGAAACTTGGAAATGCACCGTTGTATTCTTAACAATTGTAAATTACGATCGGAGACAACAAAGATTCTAAATGTGGATTGTTGACTCGCCTTCGGTTGACTCGCCCTTCGGTGACTCGCTTCTAAGTCTATGGTACCCAGAGTTAGTGAGAATCGGAGGAGACAAACGGGTTGTAATGGTGAAAACTAGGGTTTATTAATTCAGTGACTTGTTGGAACGTTTGAGACTCCAAATCGAAGATCTCAATGTGTCGAAACTTATTCCTCTCCGGCGAGTTGCCACGGCGATACGCTTCCCGTCGTGAAATGCAACTGGAGTGAAACAGTGAAGCCCTGACGGCGTTACCCTAGTTGGCACGTCGAACTTGAGCAAAATTCGAATTGTCTAAATCGACGCGAAAATGCTCCACCAACCATCCTCCGCGATTCTATGGAAGAAAATGGTGGAGTCTTGCGACCACGTTGGCCTCCACCACGATCGCTAACCACCACACGTTTCTCCGGTTTAGAATCAGAGAAAACGACGATCTCCGTATCGAGCTCGCGAAAATTACCGGTGTTCCACGGCCGAGAACAGTATGAAGGCAACCCGCGATGAATTTTCCGGTTAAAGACACGGCTGGACTGTATCCACAATGCCGTGAGGGGTTATTCTCGTTATGTTTCCGTCGCCGTTAACGGAAGTTGAATAAACCGCACACCAGCTCTTGAAAGTACGTTTGGATCGTGTGCAGAAACGAAATAGAGCTTTTCATTTTTTTGATTGGGCGATCGTGGAAAAGGCTTTCAGAAACAAAGCCAAGTGGTTCAACCGGGTTTTCTTTTTCGGGTTGGGTTATGTAAATACGGGGTGACCCGGTTCGTTCTTGAGATGAATACTATGCTTTGGTTTTGTTTAGATTCGGTGAACTGGGCGTTAAAGTTGACGGGAGTGCCGTCAGTGAGGCAGTGTTCATGGGATATTTGAAACGGTGTGTCGTTTGGAGGTTAACGGAGAAAACGTCGAAACCGTATTGTGCTCTACCAACGGTGTTGAACACGATGGTTCCCGTTAATTCGTTTGCCATTCCGTTAATAGAAAGTACGAAAGTGAGTGTGTTTCAGCTGAGAAAGTGTTAGTGTGTGAAATCATGCAGTGGCTGCACGTATTTATATTGTTCTATAGTGTATCATGACGTTGATATAGTCAACTTTATACGTTTATTCTTTTTATATAGATTCCTTCACATAATCGGAGTCTTTGATTTGAATTTGAAGACGATCTTTGTCGGGATGAATGTGTATGCATTGCATCTGTACTTTTTGAAAAAATTGACGTGCTTGTGTTAGTTATTGTTGCAATGACCCGAAAAAAGTCAAAGAAATAGAAAATAAATTAGGAAAACATGTGTTTTTATTGATTCTTTTTTTGATAAACTTGTGTTCATTTATTGAATATAGACTAATTTTAGAATGGATTTAGTTAAAGATATCATTATCTTCTAAAATTTATTATAATTATTTGTCTCTGAATACCCAATATAAATTTATTGACTAAATCAAATAATTAAAGAGTGGAGTTTCAAGTATTAAATTTGCTAACAATTAATATTACTATAAAATGTAGAGATATAATGTTGATTTAATGATTTAAATATAAAGTTAACATAATGGATTCAATCATCATCTCACCTATTACTAACAATACTTAAATGCAATTTCAGTCATTCTATTTTGTTTAAAATTAAATTTTAATCTATATATTTCAAAATTGGATTTTTTTATAATCTTATTTTACAACTTGTAAGATTTGGTTGGTCCCTTCTATTTTTCCATGATGTAGTATGTTTATCAACTAGATAGTAGTGATGTGCACAATAAAATTGAATAAAATGAAATCGTGTTTAATCTTCTTCTTTTCTTTATAAATCTTCCTTACTTTGTTATTAATAGACAACAATAGTAAATGAATATTAATTATTGACGTGAATTCAATTATATCAATTACACAATTGTATAATAGGAGGACTAAAAACTCAAATTTTAAAAAGAAGGAGATTAAAAAGTTATTTTTGAGCAAAATACAAAAACTAAATTGCATTTATGTCTACTAATAAATTAGGCTTTGTTGTTTTTAGAGAAATAAATAGAGTGAAACAACTAAGAGAAAAGATTACTATCATTTCTCTTGGTTGATATGCAGAGAAATAGGGAAAAGAGATCAATATGATGGACCCAAGCATTTTTCTTTTCTTTTCTCATGTGCAAAGAATCTTTAGAAAATGTTCAATATTTTTTTTCACTTTCAACCAAATACCCTGTCTCTCTCCTCTCCTTTCTACTAGCAAATTTTTTTGTTGATTATCTCTTATATTTTTGTTCTACGTGATTTTACGTTTTTTTATTGCTTTTACATAGAATGAATGTTGTCTTTTATCTTTCACGCATTAATTATATGTAGATCTAGATATTTTGTATCATTTATGTTTGTGATGTTGTGATACCTTAGTTATCCTAAATTAATTATTAATTTTAAACAAAAATAAATTAACCAATAGTAGAGTTTAAATAATTAAATCAAATGAAAGATCGATTATACTTAAGTTTACTAAATCAAATGACATGAATTAATAAATTAACTGAAAGTATTTGAAAGCTTAAATAATTTAATTATTTAAATTATATTAACTGGAAATTTAAAATAAAAAAATGTGAGTTTGATGTGAGTTTTTTCATTAATGGGGTATTTTAGTACTTTCAAATATAAGCAACACTTCTCTCTCTTGTATTTCTCTTCTCTTTTTGTAAATCAACAATACATCAAATTTATTATATTTCTCTCATCTTTCTCTTTTTCTATACTCTTTTTACCTCTTTTCTCTTCTCAATTTCTTCTCTTAGCCAATTACACCCTTAACGATTATTAGAGAAGAGAGACTATTAAATTAAAATCGTACTAACATTGATTGTTTTAAAATAGTTTTATTGTTTTACAAAGAGAAATAATTGATTAATATTGTTATTGCAGTATTTATTGTTAGTTGGAAAAATTAATTTTATAGAAAATCTTATAAAAAATGGAGAACTTTTTTTTGTCAATATGTCTATATTAGAGATGTATGTAGTATTGCTCTATTAAGACTCGCTTGATGGACCTTTACTGAATAAACTATAATATTATGTTTTAGATTAAAGTTTAGTAAATCAATATGATATATAGATTAATTTTTAATATTATTCTATTATGTCATTCTAGTTAAATTTCTTATATTGCATATGAGTTGGACTACAAGTCAGCATAATATATGACACAAAATGATATTTTACTTTTATTACCCTAATAAAATATATTTTAAAATGTAAAATTGAAATCTAATTAAAATATAAATATAAATAAAAAGATCAAAAATACATTTAAGCCATAAGAATATAAATATAAACTAATTTTATATTTAAGCCAAAAGTATAAAATTGAAATATAATAAGTATAAATATAAAAACTATAGTTTTAGAAATAAGAGATTAAATGTTTATTTTTGACAAAATAGAGAGACCAAAAATAGATTTAAGCCATAAAAAAAATATATTGTCAAATGATGTTGTGCATCAGTAGCAGGAACTTAATTAAAAATATTAATTTTCTTCTTTCTCTCAAGACTTCTATGTATGGGAAGAGAAATTGCAAAATGAAATTTTGATTTTGTTGATCAAATGTTTTTGTTGCACAAGGTGATGTAATAGTATATATATTTCTATTTTTTTAGTTAAATTTCATACTACATGTTTTTAAAATTGAATCTAAATTAGTTTTGATTCGATCAAAATGAAAATGAGTCTACATCACCATTAATTTGTTTAATTTCAGGTGCCTCGCTTTTGCATAAGGAGATAAAGTCATGGTCCAAGATTACTATTTTTTAAATATAGGTCAAAATTGCATAATTATAAATCCTGAAGGCCAAAAATGCATTTTAATCTCTTTTATTTAATTAAAATTTTACATATACACATACAAATTTTTAGGAATGTGTTAAAATCAGCGTCACCCAATCAAAATCAAGGGATCAATTTTCTTAAAAAGATGATAAAGTTAAAGGGTCAAATTGCTATTTTCAAAATAGGTTCAAAAAGCTTTTCCATTTTACATATAATATATATTATATATTATATAGCTTATCTAAAGTAAAATAGAATCATTAAAGTTATTTATGATTTTTAAAATATTTAAATATATTATTTATCAGCGTCATTGATTGTTTTAATTTTTAATTTATAATATTTAAAAATTAAAGTGCTGTGGGAGTCACTAATATGGACCCAAAAAATAAGGGTATAGTGATGAACCTCGTCAGATGAGCGGCTATAGCATGTACATGCAAGTGTTAGCATTTTCTCAAGTTACTATTCAATATATTAGTTAATTTTATGGCTTATGTCCTTCATTTTGGCCATTTTTATTCATTCCCTATGTGTTATAGTTGATGATATCCATCTGGGTTGTCTAGAATGTTGGGTTTTGGGCTTCCTTCATATGTGGAGAAAGGCCTAATATGTGCAAGCCCATGTGTCTCACTTAACCAAGTGGAGGGAGGTCAGATTAGTGGGAGAGATAGAGCTGAATTCAGAGAGTGAGGCAAAGAGAAAAGTGAGAGAGGAAGAGCAAAACCCATTTTTGCGTAAAAAACAGAGCAGCTGCACAGATTCGCGATTTCTCCTTCGTTCACCGTCGATCGGGCTGAAATTTGGCAGCAGTTCGTGACTCATGGCAATTCAATCTGACGGTTGGATCGTCGATCAGAGGTCTGAGGTGGAGAAATTGAGCTCGGACAGTAGCAGTTTTTCCTGGTTTTTCTGCTGAACTTTGTTCTCAATTTCATGCTTGTTTTCTCATTGTTTTGGCGATTGTTGTGCTGGTTACTTGCTGTTTTTGGCTGGTTACTGAGCACGAATTTGTGCCATATTGAAACTCTCTTGTACTCATATTTTGATCATAGTGGAGCTCTATTACTGGCTTGGTCCGTGGTTGTTTACTTCTCACATTGAGAAGGTTTTTCCACGTTAAAAATATTGTGTCCTTTGTGGTAGTGATTTTAGTTGCTGTAATTATTTGTTGTTGCTCCTCACAGATTCTTGCAAGTTTGGGAATTGATTATCCGCTGCATATTGCTCTGTTAGAGTTGTTATTGTTATTTGTTGTTGAAATTTTCCCATCACAGTGGCATCAGAGCTCTTTGGTTAAGGGGCTATTTGACTTGTTTGAATGATGGAGGCAAATACAATAGAATGATTGTTTGAATGGAACTAATTATCACTTATGGAAGGGAAAAATGAAGGATCTGTTATTTGTGAAGAATTTGCATCTTCTTGTGTTTGCTAGTGAGAAGCCAGAATCCAAGACTGATGAGGATTGAAGTTTTGAACATCAGCATGTTTGTGGTTTTATTCGGCAATAGTAGAAGACAATGTTTATAATCACATTGCTAATGAGGAACATGCAAGATCCTTGTGGAAGAAGATTGAATCTTTGTATGCTTCTAAATCAGGGAATAATAAGTTGTATTTGTTGAACTCCTTGATGAATTTGAGGTACAAGGAGGGGAACTTCTATTTCAGATCACTTAAATGATTTTCAGGGCTCCTAGATCATTGTCAGGTATGGGTATCAAATTTGATGATGAAGTGTTGGGACTATGCTACTGAATACTCACCAGATCTTGGGAAACTTTTCGGTTTCAATTACAAACTCAGCTTCTGATGGTGTTGTCTTTGCAAAGTGTAAAGGGAATTGTTCTAATGAGGAGATGAAGAAGGAAGGCACAAGGTACTTCATCTCATTCCGAGGTACTTGTCACTGAAACAAGGCCGAAGTCAAAGAAAGGAACCGAAAGGGAACAAACAGAATAGCAGAAGTGCGAGTAGAGAGAACAACAAAAGTAAGTCCAAGTCCAGATACAAGAATGTGGAGTGCAATTATTGTCACAAAATGGGGCACATACAGAGGAACTGCTTCATATGGAAAATGGGAGAGCAAAAACAATAACAGTAAGCAGAGAGATAAGAATCATGATGATGATGACCGTGTTACTACTGCTACTTGTGATGATCTGATTATTCTCTGTGACTATGACTCAGTCAATCTTGTATCAGATGAGAGCATGTGATTATTGATAGTGGTGCTACACTGCATGTTACACCAAGGAAGGAGTTCTTCACATCTTACACTTCTGGTGACTTTGGAGTGTTGAAGATGGGTAATGATGGTGTGTCCAAGGTAGTTGGTATTGGTGATGTTTGTTTGCAGACTAACATGGGAGTGCAATTGTTGTTTAGAGGAGTCAAACATGCTCCAGATGTTCGTTTTAATTTGATCTCTGTGCAGATGCTTGATGATGGTGGTTATGATAATCACTTTGGTTCAGGAAAATGGAAACTCACCAGAGGTAACTTAGTTGTGGCCAGAGGGAGAAAATTAATAAACTGTATTGGACTAAAGCATTGGTTGCTAAAGACAGTGTGAATGTCATGGATATGGAGGCTTCTTTGTGGCACCACAGGGCTTAGTCATATCAGTGAAAAGGGCTGAATTGTTTAGCTAAAAAGGATGTACTTCCGGGATTAAAGAGTGCAGAGTTGGAGAAATGTTCTCATTGCATGGCTGGTAAGCAGACTAGAGTATCCTTCAAGAAACATCTTCCTCAAGGAAGTCAGAGTTGCTTGAATTGGTGCATTCTGATGTTTGTGGCCCGTTGAAGGTAAAGTCATTTAGTGGTGCACTTTACTTTGTTACTTTTATTGATGATTGTTCCAGGAATCTTTGGGTCTATATGCTTTGAAGACAAAAGACCAAGTTCTGGAGAAATTCAAAGAGTTCCATGTTATGGTGGAGAGACAATCAGGCAAGAAGTTGAAATGCATTCGTACTGACAATGGTGGTGAGTATTGTGGACCATTTGATGTTTCTTGCAAGCAGCACGGTATCAGACATGAAAAAGACTCCTCCTAAAACTCCTCAGCTGAATAGTTTAGCAGAGAGAATGAACAAGACATTGATTGAAAGAGTTAGGTGTATGCTTTTTCAAGCAAAGCTACCTAAGCATTTCTGGGGTGAAGCATTGTACACGACAGTGCATGTTATTAATCTGAGTCCTACAATTGCTTTGAATGCTGAGGTGCCAGACAAGATTTGGTTTGACAAGAATGTCAGGTATGATCATTTGCGTGTCTTCGGTTGCAAAGCATATGTGCATGTTCCAAAGGATGAGAGATCCAAGTTGGATGCGAAGACAAGATAGTGCATCTTTATCGGTTATGGTTAGGATGATTTGGCTACAAGTTGTATGATCCAGTTGAGAAGAAAGCCGTTAGAAGCCGTGATGTGAAGTTCATGGAAGACCAAACCATTGAAGACATTGATAGGATGAAGAAGACTACACCTGAGATTGATAATGGTTTGTCTGATGTTGATCCAGTTCGGATGCCTATACATGATCTGGATACTGCTGAAAATAATGTTCAGAATGATGAGTGATGACTCTTCATCATATGCATATTTTCCCACTATTTTAGTCTTATTTAGCCTCAACTACTAGTTAAATTAAGGATTTATTTGATATATTTTGTTGATTTTTGTTCCTTGAGTTAAATTAAATGTTTTATGTTTTATTTTAGTGATTAAGTAGGAATTTTTCGTAATTTTACATTGCGTTGCGTTTTGGTGCAGTGCTGAATTTTGGTGAGAAATCAACATGACACATGTAGAGTATTTCAGCCATATCTGGTGTTGTAGATGTCCAATTGGAGTCAAACCAAATGCAAATGAAAGCTAGGATCCATAGCTACAACTTTCATGAAGACACCGGAACCAAATTCAGACTCTAAAGAGGAGAAAAATGCAATATACGCCAGATAGCAGATGGTGAGCGCTGGAGCGCGCCCAAGCGCAAGTCAAGCGCATTTCTCAGCATTCGCCACTGCTGAAACGCGCCCAAGCGCATCCAAGCGCGCCTGGGGCGCGACACCCGCACCAGCAACCATAAAAACAGAGATTTTTACTGTTTTTTGGATCTTTTTGACTATTGGGAAGTTGGGAGACTTGTGCCCTAGCATAGAAACTCAAAGACGGCCGTTTCTAACGCATTGAAGCAGTTTTGTCAAGAATCATCCATGAATCATTCTTGTAATTCTTCTTTAACCCTTATCTTTTGTATCTCTGTCATGAGTAACTAAACCCTATTTGTTAGGGATGAGTGTAACCAGATGAAACCCTTATTTTTCTGATTTGATTTCTAGTTATATGAATGAATTTATTGAATTGTTTTTCTCATCTCTGTGCTTAATGCTTTTTATTGCTTGATCAACATTAAAATGTTCTATGATTTGTATTTTGAAACGGAAGTGGACTTTACGGATGCTTGAGATGAGAAATTCATGAATTTGTAGTCTAGGGATAGATGCAGGTCATGAAACCAATTAAATTAGTTTGCAAAGCAATAATTTACACGAGAATTTCTATACGGTAATGCTTAATTCTAATCTTAAATCCACTAAGGAATTAGGGTTACTTTGGAATTAAAGGTTCTGTCACTAAGACATTAGGGCAAGAATAACAAAGAGAATTCGTAATAATTCAATAAAGGAATTCAGTAACTAGATCAAATTAGACACCAAGGTTGGATTCGAAGTGAAACTCATCCCTGACATTTTTCCCAATTTATAAAAGATCAATTTTACTACTGCTGTCAATTTTAATTATTATTTCAATCAACTTGGAACCTTTTGTTCAATTCTAGTAATCAAATATAATTCAATAGTAAAAACGCAATCCTTGAGTTCGACACTCGTACTACCGTTTTATTATTACTTGCAACGATTCAGTACACTTGCTGAAACGCTATCAAGTTTTTGGCGCGTTGCCGGGGATTGCCATATCACTATTGAATTTAATTTATTTACTTAATTGAAATTTTTTGCTCTGCAATAAAATTTCTTCTTTTATTTTAATTCAAAAAAAAAAAAAAATTTGCTTCAAAATTGCTTTTTTTACTTAAATTATTTATTTCTCTCTATTTTAAACTCTTCATTACTCACAATCTGTCTAACCTTGTATGCGAGGCTAGCCTCAGCTGAACTTATCTTTGATCCAGAAATTGAAAAAACTGCGAAAGCACACAGAAAGGCAGCTCGAGAAAGAAGACAAAGGGAAAGACAGTTAGTTGTGGAAGAAGAGGTTTTGGTGATTGTGTCATATTTACTGAAATGGCTGACCCACCACCACCAGAACGTACTCTCGGAGAATATGGGAATCGAATTAGAAATCGTGCTCGATTACCCCATTCATCACCAACCGGTTACAGTTAATAAGTTTGAAATAAGTCCTGCCCTATACCGAGAGTTGAGGGAAATTCATTTTGCCGGTAGACATAACGAAGACGCTAATAGACACCTCACAAATTTCTTTGAGTTATGTGAAACAGTGAAGGTGGATGGTTTATCTGAGGAAACCAAGAAATTGAAGCTATTTCCATTCTCTTTGATAGATGATGCTAAGGAGTGGTTTCTTTCATTCCCGCCGACAGCATCACCACATGGGATGACCTTGAGGATAAGTTCTTGGAACAATATTTCCCTCCAGCCATGTTCGTTAGAAAGAGGCAAGAAATCACCGTGTTACAAACAGAAAGAAGGGGAATCTCTTCGTGACACTTACAGGAGGTTCAGAAACTTACTAGCCGGGTGTCCTAATCATGCTTATGACGACACTGCCCAAATGCAAATATTCTGTAATGGCTTGAGGCCGAGCACTAGAATCATGTTGGATGCCACAGCTGGTGGTTCTTTGAATTACAAACCGCAGCAGAAGCACGAAAGATTATTGAGATCATGGCATCAAATGAACAGATGATATTGTATGACAGAAGTGGTGGTTCAACAAGTGGTGTAATGGAATTGAATGTTATGGATGGGTTAGCTCCAGACAGGCTACTATCGAAGATGGAAGAGGTTATCGCCACTGAGATAAAGAAGGGAATGGCAGCTCTAAATATACAACCACAAGTGGCCCCCGTCAAATTACTAAAGCAGACTAGTTGTAACCTTTGTGGAGGAGCACATAAAAACTGGAGTCTGTGAAGCACTGGATGATAATGAGGTAGAAGAACAGAACGGGTGAATTTTGTGAATAATAACAACAGGCAGAATAACCCCTACTCTAATACGTATAATCCTGGTTGGAGAAATCATCCAAACTTTTCTTGGAGAGATCAGCAAGGCAGATCTCAGGGTCAACAAGAAGCTCAACCAAACCAATTCCACCCAGAAAGGCTGCTTGGGAGAGCGCTATAGAAAAACTAGTTACAAGCACAAGTTCGTTCATTGAGGAGTCAAGAGCCGTCCAGAAAAATCACTCTGCATCAATAAAAAATCTTGAGACTCAAATGGGTCAACTTGCTCAACAAATGGCACAAAGAAACGTCTGGAAATCTGCCTAGTGACACAGTGCCAAACCCAAGAACAATGTTAATGCAGTAACCACGAGGAGTGGCAAGGTGAGAGAACAAGCACCACCTGAAGCCAAACAGAGTGAAAGCACCTTGATTCCAACTCACCAGAGGAATTGGTCACACCAATATCAGTTGAAGAGCACATCGCTATTGAAAAAAGAGGAAGAACCCCATGGCACAAAAGGGAACCACTACCAAAACCAGAAATTCGACTTCCATTCCCTCAAAGACTAAAGAGGAAGAAACTGAAAAGCAATTTGGTAAGTTTCTTGATGTTTTTAAAAAGTTACAGATTAACATCCTTTTGCAGAAGCACTAGAGCAGATGCCGACATATGCTAAGTTCATGAAGGATATTATGTCGAAAAAAAGAAAAATCGGCGGTGAAACAGTTATGCTCACGGAAGAGTGTAGTGCTATACTACAAAGGAAAGTTGCCACCGAAACTCAAGACCCTGGAAGTTCTCAATCCCGTGCGCTATTGGAAATAGAACTTTTTGGGAAGGCTTTGTGCGATCTGGGGCTAGTGTAAGTCTTATGCCCTTTCAATATACAAAAAATTGGGCATTGGAAAAGTCAAGACACACAGCTAATGTTACAATTTGCGGACCGCTCGATGAAACATCCCTATGGAGTGGTGGAAGATGTGTTGGTTAAAGTGGACAAGTTCATTTTTTCCAGTAGATTTTTGTGGTACTAGATATGGAGGAAGACAACGACATTCCTTTGATTTTGGGGAGACCGTTCTTGGCAACAGGGAGAGCTATGATTGATGTAGCAGATGGCACCTTAACCTTGAAGTAAATGAAGAAAAACCGTCACTTTTAACATTCTAAAAGCCATGGAACACTCAAAGAAAGAGAAGGGTGCAATCGAATCGAGATTTTAGATGAGATAGTCAATGAAGAAATAAGCATCAAACACCCAACCATGCATTAGAAAGAGTTTTATGTCTACCCCAAGATGTCGTTCAAGAAAGTGAAGACCCAAAGATGAAGGAGGTTGGGCCATGTTAGAGGCATCGCCATCTTACTCCCCCCGTTTTCCTACTAGGTGGGAGACCTGAAAGGGAATGAAGACAAATCCGCTGAGAAAAAAGACACCACTGATTGAACTCAAGCAGCTACCTCTTCATTTGAAATATGTATGCCTGGGTGAAGAAGAAAAAAATCCAGCATAATCAGTGCAAGCTTAAGCGATTTACAAGAAGAAAAGTTGTTGAGAATTCTGCGGAAGCACAAGGGTGCTATCGGTTGGTCCATTGATGACTTGAAGGGAATAAGTCCGACTTTTTGTATGCACAAAATCCTCATGGAAGACAATCACAAACCGGTAGTACAACCCCAAGGAGATTGAATCCGGTAATGAAAGAAGTAATCAGGAAAGAGGTGGTAAAGTTACTAGAAGCCGGGCTCATATACCAATTTCAGATAGCTCTTGGGCGAGTCCAGTCCAAGTGGTACCAAAAAAGGGCGGAACGACTGTCATCACAAAGAAAAGAACGAGTTAATTCCTACTCGGACGGTTACAGGCTGGAGAGTGTGTATTGATTACAGGAGACTGAACAGTGCCACGAGGAACGGATCATTTCCCGCTCCTTTCATTGATCAGATCTTGAGCGGTTAGCCGGACATGAGTATTACTGCTTCCTAAACGGCTATTCAGGGTACAATAAATAGCTGTAGACGGGATCAGAGAAAAACTGCATTACATGTCCGTCATGGGGTAATTTGCTTATCGATAGGAAATGCCATTTTATGGATTATGTAATCGCCGCCACATTCAAAGGTGATGATGTCCATATTTTCTGAATATGATGGAAAACATATTGAGGTATTCATGGGCGACGACTTTTCTGTATTATGGCTCATCCTTTGATAACTGTTTGATTAATTATCTCTTGTTTAGAAAGGTGTGAAAAATCCACTTGGTCTAAATTTGGAGAAATGCATTTATTGGTAAGGGAGGGAATTGGTTTAGGCCAGCGAACTACCACAAGGGGATCGAGGTAGACAAGGCCAAAGTTGAAGTATTGAAATTCCCCCTCTACCTAACGTCGATGAAAAGGCATTAGAAGCTTTTTTAGGCCATGCTGATTTTTATAGAAGGTTTATAAAAGATTTTTCAAATAATGCAAAACCACTTACAACTTCTTGCGAAAGAACATTTCGTAATTCATGAGGATGTTTGATGCTTTTTAACATTGAAAAACCAGCTGATAACTGCCCCATCATCACTGCACCTGATGGTCACTACCTTTTGAATCATGTGTTGATGCAAGTGACAGTGCTATTGGGGCAGTTCTGGACAAAGAAAAGACAAGATGTTGCATGTGATTCTTACTATGCCAGTCATGTTTAAATCAGGCACAACACAATTATGCGACATGAAAAAGAATCTATTTAGTTAGTTATGCTTTTGATAATTTCGGTCTTATTTTATTAGGATCGGCAAAAAGTTATTGTTTAACACTGATCATACGCTGCTTGAGGTATTTGTTTACTTAAGCAGTAATCAAAACCGACAGTTGCTAGTGATTCTAACTACAAGAATTTGACATTGAGATCCGGATAAAAGGGGTCAGAGAACACTGTGGCTGACCACCTATCTCGATTGGAGAAGGTTGTGGAGAATGAGGACACTAGACCGATTCGAGATCAATTTGCCGATGAGCACATCTTTGCCATTACCACGGTACCTTGGTTTGCCGACTTTGCTAATTTCAAGGTGGGGGTACAATCCCATCTGATTTCACTTACCAACAACGAAAGAAGTTTATCCACGATGCCAAATTCTATGTATGGGATGAATCCTTTCTGTACAAAAGAGGAGTGGATGGGCTGTTGCGAAGATGTGTGCCCGAGGAGGAACAAGAAAAGGTAATGTGGCACTGCCACGACTTCGAGTATGGGGGTCATTTCAGTGGTGACTGAACTGCAGCAAGAGTTCTACAATCGGGGTTGTTCTGGCCTTCTTTATTCAAAGATACATTCAACTATGTTAAGAAATGCGATCGATGCCAGCGCACCGGTAACATCTCAAAACGGGATGAAATGCCGCAAAATTCTGTATTAGAAGTCGAAGTGTTCGATGTGTGGGGTATTGATTTCATGGGCCCATTCCCATCGTCATATAACAAAGTTT
>PGTU02010999.1:0-10769 GCA_002896215.2 Cicer echinospermum | reverse complement strand
TCATTTTCGTCCTCCCTATACTTATTCTAGTCCAGTTAGGGTTTTTAACCAATCTTGTGCATCCAATAAGTTCATTTGAGTCGTTGGATTAACATTTAGGTCATTTGTGTCCTCCATAGGCTTATTACTTGTCAAATTAGGGTTTTTAAACCAAATCTTGTGCATCCATAAGTTTCATTTTGTGTCATTGGATGAACATTAGGCATTTGCGTCCTGCGCTTGGCTTATTCTGAGTCCAAATAGGGTTGTTTAACAATCTTTGCATCCAATCAGTTCATTTGTGTCATTGATGAACATTTTAGGTCATTTTCGTTCTCCTTAGTCTTATTCACGTCCAATTAGGGTTTTTACCCAATCTTATGCAATCCAACATGTTGATTTGTTTCATTGGGTTAACATTTAGGTCATGTTTCATCTTCATAGGCCTAATACTTGTCCAGAATTAGGGTTGTTAAAACCAAATTCTTGTGCATCCGATAAGGTGTGTTTGTGTAATTGGATTAACATGTTAGGTCATTTTCGTCTCACCTAGGCTTATTTCTATTCCAAGTAGGATTTTTAACCCAATCTTGGCATCCAATTAGTTGATTTATATCATGCATTAACATTTAGGTCATTTTCGACCTCCTAGGCCTTATTCAAGGCAATATAGGGTTTTAAACCAATCTTGTGCACACAATAAGTTCGTTTGTGTCATTGAATAACATTTAGGTAATATTCGTTCACGCCTAAGCTATTCTAGTGTGTAAACTACATTGTTTTTGATGACGACAAGACCACCAACTATGACAATGCAGCAAGATCAAAAAGAAGATCAAACCATCTTGAATAATCTGCAAAATCCAAATAATAATGATTAAATGTAAAGGTATATGATACAAATCATAGTTCAAATACAGAGAAAATTCATACTACATATGCATTTAACATATTTTCGAGAAATCAAAAAACAACATTAACAATCATTTAAAATCATATATTTGACAATTTGCATAAGTGTATTCGAATACACCATGTTGTATTCGAATACAACTTAAGTCAGAGGCAAAACGTTAAATGTATATTATTCGACTACACCCATCTGTAGTCGAATACAGCTAAGTCAGTGGGCAAAAATCCTTTTTGTGTATTCGACTACACCACTATGTAGTCGAATACAAGTTTAAGTCAGAGGCTACAAATACCACTAATCTGTATTCGACTACACTGATGTGTATTCGAATACACGATGTAAAATTTTGAATTTTTTGAACGACTATACAAGACGTGTATTCGATCTACACATATACTGTATTCGAATACACCTCGAAACATTACAATTTTTCAGATCTGGGATGCTTCTAGAACAGTGTAAATTTTTGCATCAAACCCTCTGTGGTCAATGGCCACGAATCTGAAAGGATGTTTTATGGAAGTATAAAGTACCATAATTCAGATCAGAAGTCAACAATCCTTGAATAAAATCTTTAAACAACTTTGAAACAACAATTCTGATTTTCTAAAGTACTTGCACAAGAATGGTTTAAAAACCCTAATTGGACTGATGAGGATAAATGAACATAAAGATAAAAAATTCCTGTTGAACTGATGAGGGATAAAAGAAAAGTGCTTTCGTCCGATAAAAGGCTAAGATATGTTACAATCTGGCACTAGGATGATGAGTTTTCCGCATATGCTCACTGTAAAACAGCGCAAAGAAATATGGGATACGTTGGAAGTAACTCCACGAAGGCCCACCATGAGGTAAAGAGGGATTAAACTCAACACACTATCACAAGAATATGAGTTATTTCAATGCAGCCCGGAGAAATCTATCTCTAGACGGTACAGAAAGGTTCTCCCACTTAACCAATCATTTGACAGCACTCAGGAAAAAAATCTTCACCAATGATGGAACTATAATCTAAAAGTACTAAGATCATTGACAAGGCCTCTGGCAACCAAAAAGTTTACAACAATATCCGAAAGAAAAGCCTAATCCAAAATGTCTCTTTCTGCACTATTGGAAAACTTCAAGGAGCACGAAATAGAACTGGAAGGCTTAGAACAAAATACAAGTCAAGAAAAGAAGAACAAAAAATATTGCTTTAAAGATCCGAATCAAGAGAACAAATCAGAGATCATGATCAGATGAAGATGAAAAATATTATCCTTCTTGTTAAGAAATTTGGGTACGGCTAAAATTTCTTAAAGACGAGCAAGAACATCAACAAGAAAAGCTTCAAGAAGAAGAGATAGATTCTACACAATCGAGAACTTTCACTTACTTTGAATGTGGAAGGAACAAAGGACATATTAAAGCAGATGCCCAAGACCTGCTAAAAAGAATGTCAACAAAAGAGAGACTTCAAGAAGCATCACATAGCTTGGAAGACAATGAAAGTAGATTCACTCTTCAGAAACAGATAACGTGAAGAATGTCGCCAATGTATGCAGGCGTTAACATGGACCTCGCATCAATCAGATGATAAGAGGTAGTAATATAGATCTCTCATCTTATAATAAGACTAATATGAATTAACTTATGAGAAACACAATGATGCTCAAATACGCAATACATGGAAATACTTATTGACTGTAAAAATTGTGTGTAAACTAGTATCAACACAAAAGAAACAAATCTCAAGTTACAGAGAACAAAGTTGATATTATGGAGAAAAATTCTGATAAAAGCTAAAACAGCAATTTTGCATGCAATAAATGGAATCCCTCTCTTTCAAAATGTCACATTAATAAGAGAGTGAGTTGCAACGGTCGACAAAGGACAAATCCATAGATTGGAAAAGTTTAAATATTGCAAAGATGACTCAAATGACAAGAGTGGTCTTGGGATGATTCAAAGATTTTGATAAACAAATTTGAACAAAAATATTTTTTGTTAAAGCAAAGTATGTCAATCAATCAGAAAAGATTATAGTTGTGAAAATAAGGATGATCTTTATAATAAGAAATTATTCAAATAATCTTCGTACATATGCTACTTAATACGTAGATTTAATCCTACTTGTTCTTATGGTGGTCTTCATGTGTCATACAGCCTAATACATGTCATATTAAAACATTAGTGTTCGAAGGGCATTACATATGGGTAAAGAAAGGTACTAACCATCAAGGACCCGAAGCACTGCGGTACCTAATAAAGTTCTGATTTCAATTTGTAGGTATGCAAACAAGGAGACTTCATCAACATGCTGTACTCTAGTATAGTCGGCTGCTCGAAACACATGAGCTGGTGATATACAAACAGTTTCAGCTTTAACGATCTTGAGTCAAAAGGACATGTAGTATATGGACGACAACAAACAAAGGAAAAATTAATACTTAGGCATTGAAAAAGGTCGGTACAGGCACCATCCCCCCTCGAATTGAAGATGTTCTTATAATGTTGAGCGTCTAATAACATAATCTCATAAGCATCAGCCAGCTTATGTGACAAAGCGATACAACGATAGTTTTTGAATAAAGATGAGATGCATCATCCAAACATTGAAGCTACAAATAAACTACGTTTGTTGGTAAGCGTTTGCAAAAACATTCTTCATACTCGTCTCCCTAGGCTTATTCTCAGTCCCATTACGGGTTTTTAAACAATCTTGTGCATCAATAAAGTACATTTGTGTCATTTTAACATTTAGGTCACTTTCGTCTCCCTATGCTTATTCTAGTCCAATTAGGGTTTTTAACCAATCTTGTCGAGTCGAATAAGTCATTGTGTCATTGGATGAACATTTAGGTCATTTTCGTCCTCCCTAGGCTTATTCTAGTCCAATTAGGTTTTTAACCAATCTTGTGCATCCAATAAGTTCATTTGTGTCATTGGAATAACATTTAGGTCATTTTTCGTCCTCTCTAGGCTTATTCTTGTCCAATTAGGTTTTTAACCAATCTTGTGCATCCAATAAGTTCGTTTGTGTCATTGGATGAACATTTAGGTAATTTTCGTCCTCCCTAAGCTTATTCTAGTCCAATTAGGGTTTTTAACCATATCTTGTGCATCCAATAAGTGTCATTTGTGTCATTGGATTAACATTTAGGTCATTTTCGTCCTCCCTAGGCTTATTCTTGTCCATTAGGTTTTTAACCAATCTTGTGCATCCAATAAGTTCATTTGTGTCATTGGATGCTTATCTACATTTAGGTCATTTTTTCATTTGTGTCCTCCTAGGGCTGGCTTATTCTAGTGTCCAATTAGGTTTTTTAACCAATCTTGTGCATCCAATAAGTTCATTTGTGTCATTGGATGAACATTTAGGTCATTTTTGTGCTCTCTAGGCTTATTGTATGTCCAATTAGGGTTTTTTAACCAATCTTGTGCATCCTATAAGTTCATTTATGTCATTGGATTAACATTTAGGTCACTTCGTCCCTCCCTATGCTTATTCTTGTCCAATTAGGGTTTTTAACCAATCTTGTGCATCCAATAAGTTCATTTGTGTCATTGGATGAACATTTTTAGGTCATTTTCGTCCTCCCTAGGCTAATTCTAGTCCAAATTAGGGTTTTTAAACAATCTTGTGCATCTAATAAGTTCATTTGTGTCATTGGATTAACATTTAGGTCATTTTTCGTCCTGCCTAGACTTATTCTTGTCCAATTAGGGTTTTTAACCAATCTTGTGCATCCAATAAGTTCATTTGTGTCATTGGATTAACATTTAGGTCATTTTTGTCCTCCTAGGCTTATTGTTGTCCAATTAGGGTTTCTAACCAATCTTGTGCATCCAATAAGTTCATTTGTGTCATTGGTTTAACATTTAAATCATTTTCGTCCTCCCTATGCTTATTCTAGTCCAGTTCTTGCGCATCCAATAAGTTCATTTGAGTCATTGGATTAACATTTAGGTCATTTTTCGTCCTCCATAGGCTTATTCTTGTCCAAATGGTTTTTAACCAATCTTGTGCATCCAATAAGTTCATTTGTGTCATTGGATGAACATTTTAGGGTCATTTTCGTCCTCCCTAGGCTTATTCTAGTGTCCAATTAGGGTTTTTAACCAATCTTGTGCATCCAATAAGTTCATTTGTGTCATTGGATAAACATTTAGGTCATTTTTCGTCCTCCCTAGGCTTATTCTTGTCCAATTAGGGTTTTTAACCAATCTTGTGCATCCAATAAGTTCATTTGTGTCATTGGTTTAAACATTTAGGTCATTTTCGTCCTCCCTAATTCTATCCAATTAGGTTTTTCATTTCTTGTGCATCCAATAAGTTCATTTGTGTTCTTATTAACATTTATCCTAGGCTTATTCTAGTCCAATTAGGGTTTTTAACCAATCTTGTGCATCCAATAAGTTCATTTGTGTCATTGGATTAACATTTAGGTCATTTTTGTCCTCCCTATGCTTATTCTAGTCCAATTAGGGTTTTTAACCAATCTTGTGCATCCAATAAGTTCATTTGTGTCATTGGATGAACATTTAGGTCAATTTTCGTCCTCCCTAGGCTTATTCTAGTCCAATTAGGGTTTTTAACCAATCTTGTGCATCCAATAAGTTCATTTGTGTCATTGCATTAACATTTAGGTCATTTTCGTCCTCCCTAGGCTTATTCTAAGCCAATTAGGGTTTTTAACCAATCTTGTGCATCCAATAAGTGTGTTTGTGTCATTGGGATAACATTTAGGTCAATTTCGTCCTCCCTAGGCTTATTCTTGTCCATTAGGGTTTTTAACCATCTTGTGCATCCAATAAGTGTCATTTGTGTCATTGGATTAACATTTAGGTCATTTTCGTCCTCCCTAGGCTTATTCTAGTCCCATTAGGGTTTTTAACCAATCTTGTGCATCCAATAAGTTCATTTGTGTCATTGATTAACATTTAGGTCATTTTCGTCCTCCCTAGGCTTATTCTAGTCCAATTAGGGTTTTTAACCAATCTTGTGATCGAATAAGTTGTGCATTGGATTAACATTTAGTCATTTTTGTCCTCCCTAGGCTTATTCTAGTCCAATTAAGGGTTTTTTAACCAATCTTGTGCATCCAATAAGTTCGTTTGTGTTATTGGATTAACATTTAGGTCATTTTTGTCCTCCCTAGGCTTATTCTAGTCCATTAGGGTTTTTAACCAATCTTGTGCATCCATAGGTATGTTTGTGTCATTGGATTTAACATTTAGGTAATTTTCGTCCTCCCTAAGCTTATTCTAGTCCAATTAGGGTTTTTAACCAATATTGTGCATCCAATAGGTTGTTTGTGTCATTGGATTAATATTTAGGTCATTTTCGTCCTCCCTAGGCTTATTCTTGTTCCAATTAAGATTTTTAACCAATCTTGTGCATCCAATTAGTTGATTTGTATCATTGGATTAACATTTAGGTCATTTTCGTCCTCCCTAGGCTTATTCTAGTCCAATTAGGGTTTTTAAACCAATCTTGTGCATCCAATAAGTTCGTTTGTGTGTCATTGGAATAACATTTAGGTCATTTTCGTCACCCTAAGCCTATTCTAGTGTAATTAGGGTTTTTTAACCAATCTTGTGCATCCAATAAGTGTGTTTTGTGTCATTGGATTAACATTTAGGTCATTTTGTCCTCCCTAGTCTTATTCTAGTCCAATTAGGGTTTTTAACCAATCTAGTGCATCCAATAAGTTCATTTGTATCGTTGGTTTAACATTTAGGTCAATTTCGTCCACCCTATTCTTATTCTAGTCCAATTTGGGTTTTTAACCAATCTTGTGCATCGAATAAGTTCATTTGTGTCATTGGATTAACATTTAGGTCATTTTTGTCCTCCTAGGCTTATTCAAGTCCAATTTGGTTTTTAACCAATCTTGTGCATCCAATAAGTTCATTTGTGTTATTGGATTAACATTTAGGTCACTTTCGTCCTCCTTATGCTTATTCTAGTCCAATTAGGGTTTTTAACCAATCTTGTGCATCCAATAAGTTCATTTGTGTCATTGGATTAACACTTAGGTCATTTTCGTCCTCCCTAGGCTAATTCTAGTCCAATTAGGGTTTTTAAGCAATCTTAGGCATCTAATAAGGTCATTTGTGGTGTTGGATTAACATTAAGGTCATTTTTGTCCTGCCTAGACTTATATTAGTCCAATTAGGGTTTTTAACCAATCTTGCGTATCCAATAAGTTCATTTGTGTTATTGGATTAACATTTAGGTCATTTTTGTCCTCCCTAGGCTTATTGTAGTCCAATTAGGGTTTCTAACCAATCTTGTGCATCCAATAATTTCATTTGTGTCATTGGTTTAACATTTAATTCATTTTCGTCCTCCCTATACTTATTCTAGTCCAGTTAGGGTTTTTAACCAATCTTGTGATCCAATAAGTTCATTGAGTCGTTGGATTAACATTTAGGTCAGTGTCCTCCATAGGCTTATAGGCTAATTCGTTTTTAACCAATCCTGCATCCTATTCGTTTGTGTCATTGGCATAACATTTAGGTAATTTGCGTCTCTCTAAGCTTGTTCTAGTCCAATTAGGGTTTTTAAACCAATCTTGTGCATCCAATCAGTTCATTTGTATCATCGGATTAACTTTTTAGGGCATTTTTCGTTTCTCCTTAGTCTTATTTCTAGTCCGTTTTACCAATCTTAATGCATCCCAACATGTTTGATTTGTTTCATTGGGTTAACATTTAGGTCACATCCTTCATAGGTAATACTTGTCCAACTTAGGGGTTTTTAACAATCTTGTGCATCCAATAGGTGTGTTTGTGTCATTGGATTAACATTTAGGTCATTTTCGTCCTCCCTAGCTTATTTTATTCCAAGTAAGGATTTTTATAACAATCTTGTGCATCCAATTGTTGATTTATATCATTGCACTAACATTTAGGTCATTTTCGACCTCCCTAGGCTTATTCGCCATTAGGGTTTTAAACCAATCTTGTGCATCCAATAAGTTCGTTGTGTGTCATTGGAATAACATTTAGGTAATATTGGACTTATTCTAGTGTGTAAACTAATGTTTTGATGAGACAAGACACCACTATGGACAATGCAGCAAGATCAGATCAAACCATCTTGAATAATCTGCAAAATCCAAATAATAATGATTAAATGTAAAGGTATATGATACAAATCAATAGTTCAAATACATGAGAACAATTCATATTTACATATGCATTTAACATATTTTCGAAAATCAAAAACAACATTAACAAATCATTTAAAAATCATATTTTTGACAATTTGCATAAGTGTATTCGAATACACCATGTTGTATTCGAATACAACTTAAGTCAGAGGCAAAACGTTAAATGTATTATTCGACTACACCATCTGTAGTCGAATACAAGCTAAGTCAGTGGGCAAAAATCCTTTTTGTGTATTCGACTACACCCATATGTAGTCGAATCAAGTTAAGTCAGAGGCTAAAATACACTAATCTGTATTCGACTACACTGATGTGTATTCGATACACGATGTAAAATTTGAATTTTTTGAACGTTACAAAGACGTGTATTCGAATACACATATACTGTATTCGAATACACCTGGAAACATTACAATTTTTCAGATCTGGGATGCCTCTAGAACAGTGTAATTTTTTCATCAAACCTCTTGGATCAATGGCCACGAATCTGAAAGATGTTTTATGGAGTATAATACCCCATAACTTCAGATCAGAAGTCAACAATCCTTGAATAAATCTTTAAACAACTTTGAACAAAATTCTGATTTTCTAAGTACTTGCACAAGAATGGTTAAAAACCCTAATTGGACTGATGAGGATAAATGAAATAAAGATAAAAAATCTTTGACTGATGAGGATAAAAGAAAAGTGCTTTTCGATAAAAAGGCTAAGAATATATTACAATCTGCACTAGGAATGGATGAGTTTTTCCGCATATCACTGTAAAACAGCAAAGAAATATGGGATACGTTGGAAGTAACTCACGAAGGCACCATTGAGGTAAGAGGTCTAAACTCAACACACTATCACAAGAATATGAGTTATTTCGAATGCAGCCCGGAGAATCTATTCTAGACTTACAGAAAAGGTTCTCCCACTTTAACCAATCATTTGACAGCACTCGGAAAATCTTCACAATGATGAACTAAATCTAAAAGTACTAAGATCATTGACAAGGGCTGGCAACCAAAGTTACAACAATATCCGAAAAGAAAAGCCTATCCAAATGTCTTTCTGAACTATTTGGAAAACTTCAAGAGCACGAAATAGAATTGAAGGCTAGAACAAAATGAAAGTCAAGAAAGAAGAACAAAAATATTGCTTTAAAGACCGAATCAAGAGAACAAATCAAAGATAATGATTCAGATGAAGATGAAAATATTATCCTTCTTGTTAAGAAATTTGGTAAATTTCTTAAAAACGACAGAACATCAAAAGAGAAAAGCTTCAAGAAGAAAGATAATTCTACATCAAATCAAAACTTCACTTACTTTGAATGTGGAAAACAAGGACATATTAAAGCAGATTGCCCAAACTTGCTAAAAAGAATGTCAAAAAAAGAAGACTTCAAGAGGCATACATAGCTTGGGAAGACAATGAAGTAAGTTCATCTTCAGAAACAGAAAGTGAGAATGCGCCAATGTTGCATTAATGGCTCGCATCATCAGATGATGAAGAGGTTAGTAATATAGACTCTCCTCATTATAATAAGACTAATAATGAATTAATTATAGAATACATGATGCTCAAAACGCAATAAAGGAATTACTATTGAATGTAAAAAATCTGTGTAACTAGTATCAACACAAAGAAACAAATCTCAAGTTTACAAGAAAGTTGATATTATGGAGAAAAATTCTGAAAAACTAACAGAATTTTGCATGCAATAATGTGAATCCTCTCTTTTCAAATTGTTCAATTAAATAGAGTGATTGAACGGTACGAGAGGGACAATTAGGATTGGAAAAATTTTAAATATGCAAAGATACTCAAATGACAAAAGTGGTTGGATATTCAAATTTGATAAACCAAATTTGAACAAACTATTTTTGTAAAGCAAGTAGTCAATCTAATCAGAAAAGATTATAGTTGTGAAAGGATGATTTTATAATAAGAGAAAATTATTCAGAAATAAATCTCATATCATATTGCTACTAATAGTAGATTTAACCTACTTGTTCATTATTGTGGTCTTCATGGTCATAACCTAATACATGTCATATAGAAACATTAGTGTTCGGAAAGGGCATTACATATGGGTAAAGAAAGGGTACTAACCATCAAGGACCCATAGCACATTGGGTACTAAATAAGTTTGATTTCAATTTTGTAGGTATGCAAACAAGAGACTTCAAACATGTGGTACTTAGATAGTGGCTGCTCAAACACATGACTGGTGATATAACAAAATTTTCAGCTTTAACACTTGAGTCAAAGGGACATGTAGTACTGGAGACAACACAAAGGAAAATTTAGGCATTGAAAAGTCGGTACAGCACCAATCTCCTCGATTGAATATGTCAATTATAAGTTGAAGGTCTAAACATAATCTCCATAAGCATCAAGCCAGCTTGTGACAAAGGATACAAGATAGTTTTTAATAAAGATGAGTGCTTCATCCAAAATGAAGCTACAATGAAACTCAGTTGTTGGTAAGCGTTTCAAAAACATTTTCATACTTAATTTTGAAGATTTATCCTTAAAAATGAAATGTCCCTTTTGGTAAGCGCAATAATGATGCTTGGCTATGGCAAAAGAGATTTGCTCATATTACACAGGATCATTTAAACAAATTGGTCAAGCACGAACCAAAAGGGATTTTAACCATTCTTGTGCATCCAATAGGTGTGTTTGTGTCATTGGATTAACATTTAGGTCATTTTCGTCCTCCCTAGGCT
>PGTU02010995.1:0-12216 GCA_002896215.2 Cicer echinospermum | reverse complement strand
TAGGTATAATTTTGAAAATTAAATGGTCTTTGGAAGTGATATTTACTGTAACTAATCGGCATGATGCTAGCGCCAGCGGCTTGGAACGGATAAGGAAATTCAGGCCAAAAACAACAATTAGGCACAATCGTTTTGGCCTCGCGTGGTCGATAACTTGTTCCAGAAAGGTTTATCTGTTTCGTCTAAAGTTCATATGTATGCTTTTACTATTAAGCTAGTCAATTAACACAATTTTTCCTGAGATTTAAAAACTGCAATTTTCTAGTCAATTCTACAACGAGTTTTCGTTTGTAGAATTCGTTGTTTGCACTGTTTCCTCCTTCACCGTAGCCCGATTTGAGTGAAACCCACGCCAAACGACGCGTGTGGAAAGTGGCTATATTATCTAGTGATTGGGGTTATGATTTAATGGTAATTTTTTCGTGAACAGAATATCAAATTTAGTTTTTAGGAATACTCTCGTAATTTATTTAGATGTTTACCCATATAAATTGTCGAGTTAGATCGAATTGAAGGACAAATAGTCAAAGAACAAAGACCTATTTGCTCGTAAGAATCATATTTGTGTGTGAAAGCGTCAAATAAGGTAACGGGTTAAGAGAGGCGGTTGATTTCAATAATATAATATAATTTTACCCCACATGAATTTCAAGTAGTGCATGTGTTTGGCATTGAAAGTTTATCCATATATATTGATTCACGAACCTATGTTAATCTATGTATTAGTTTAATCTATGTAATGACTTTATTCATTTTACATAATGAAAGATAAACTCGCATCTTCCTTATGTCTCCTCTATAATATATTTGTATGTAGGTTTAAATGCAACATGATCAAGGACAAGCATATCAATGGAGGTTTTCTTGCGGAATGAAGTACTAGAGGCTGTACTTCACTTTATTTTAAGATTTTTTACTGTCGTTTGATTTTGTGCTATGCTAGAGATCTTGGAACTTCAATATATCTTTTGAATGATACTCTATTTAATAATTGTTTGTATTGTTTAAGATTTAGTGTTTACACTTGCTTTAATTTTTAGTTTTCAATGTTATGAGTTATAATATTATTGTTTTTATTTATCAAAAATATCATATTTTTGAAACTTCAAAAATTAGTGTTTGTTCGCGTTTTAATTTTAATTACTATCTCCATTCTTAATTATAATTTTTTATTTTTTTTCTTCAAATAGTAAGAATACTATCTACATCCTTATTTATAAATTTTATTTTTCTGCAAATATTAAGAAAATTAGGTGTTGAATATAAGGTGTCAATTTTTTATATTGATGTTTTTAAAATAACTTTTATACATGAATATTTTCAATTGGACTTTTTCTTTTTTCAACATAAATTAATGGTATTAATAGGGATGTGTTTGAAAAAAAATTAAATACAACTATTTATTAGAAAATTTATATTTAATATAATAAAAATAAATAAATAAGTACACCTATTACTTAGTATGTTGACAAGTGCAAAATACGTAAATTACTTACATTTATATTTTACCTAAAATTTGTAACATTTTTCTAGGTGTACACAATGATGTGGTCTTTAAAAAATTATGGGTATCTTACCAAGACCTATTAAAAGTGGTCATCTAAACTCTAATTAACTATAAAAAACTTAAATTTTAAAACAAAATAAAATGAAATATATGTGAAATTTCAATTTAATTGAAATAACTTTAAACAATTTAACTAGAAACAACCTAGAGATTCTTCCTTTATTTTAACAACACGCACTCTGATTTACAATATCAAGAACAATCCAGTAAAAATGCAAGACACGAAAGAAAAAATCCAACATTTCAGTTATTATCTTCAGCTCTATTAAACACTTTGCATTTCATATCTTAAACCTATAAAATAACAATTAAAGCAAATGATAGCAAAACAAAGTTAGAACATTATAATTAAATTCATCATTTTCAAAGGATAATCTTTCATTAAAAAGGCAAGAATAGTCAATTAATTAGCTGAAATTCCACAAGCAGATATAAATAACATGCATATAACAATTGTATAGTCGAGATGCTGTTAAATATTGCAACACCGAGATGCACAAACTTCAATTACCAACCAAAAAACATACCAAAAATTAAGTGAGTGAAACAAATAAAAGCACAGCCTAGTTATATAGTCGAGAATCCCATTAGCTTAAAAAAAACTTTCCTTTCTTTATGCAACTTTTTCATTTTGAATACTTTTCTCCTAAATGTTCAACAATCGTCGGTATGTATAGTTCATAGTTGATGATGTTTTTTAAACAGCTTACTCGAAATTATGTCTAAACAACTGAAAAAAGGTATGGTGTGCATTCCTATCTAGAGGTCTTCACCGCATCCTTTTCAGCGACCATTATCGTTAGTGATTACAACAAATGACTTTTCTTATTAGATATTTGGTTTCTTATTTGTTTATTTGATGTTCTTTTATTATTAATGATTTGATTCCACTGAAGAAGTCACAAATAGGTTACACAATCTCACATTTTTCATTGATATTTGGGGGAGCAGTTGAGAAGCCATGAAACGATGTAAGTTGTGTTAAACGACAAAACTTTGTATCTAAAGAGTATCTCCGTCAAAAGTTTTAGAAGGAATGAAAGAATAATTCTTGAGATAATATAAGATATGATGTAATTTTTTATCAACTATCTGAATATATACAAAAGTTAGAATGAAGAAGTATTAAAAGTTGATTGAAGTGAGATAGTAAAATTATTTTTTATGAGAAGCTTTATAGTAAATTTATTTTCATGATGATTTGTGTGTGGTTCTCAACATATATATATGATGATGTAAAAGTTTAAATTGAGAATAAATTGTATGAGATAAAATTGTTGAAGCATATGAAAGTGTCACAGAGGATATACTGATGTGACACATTAGTGTTTGATGTGTCCTTCTATAAAAATTGAGAATTGTTTTATATATTATAAAGGATAAATTTGTGCATTGACTTTATCCATGATGCTTTTTAATTTATGCATAATACATGTTGCTTTAATTGGTATATTATTTCTACAACGATTTAGCCATTGTTGAATACTATAAATATTCTTTTGTAATCCTTACCCATACAAACGGATAAGAAATGAAAGGTTGGTAACACTAAGTGACTTTTGATTAAAACAAAGTTTTATGGGACGCTCTTATTATGATGAGTTTAAATTAGTTAAAGAAAAAAAAAAGATGATGCATGATTTTCCTAAGAGACATTTAATAATTATTCTAATTTTAGGAAAAGTTTTTAAGACAATTATTGACAAATATGAAAGTTTATCGGTAATTTAGCTAATGGTTGTTTATTGCGATTACTTAATCTAAAAGGAGGGAGAGATTGAAGGTTTAAAAAGAGAGACATGAGATGGATATATAAAGATAAGAGAGAGACGTGTGTGTAGAAAGAGCCAAGAGGCATCAATATGAAATAGAGGAAGAGATACATGAGAGTGATATGAGGGAGAGAGACACATGAGTGAAAAAAGAGATAAGAGAGAGAGAGAGATAGAGAGAGAAGAGAGAAAGAGAGAGAGAGAGAGATGAAACGATAAAAGAGAGATGTTAGACACAGAAAGAAGGGTGAGAGAGAGAGAGAGAGAAGAGTGAGTGAAAAAAGAGTCATAAAGAGATAGAGGAGAGAGAGAATGAGATAGTAGAAATGGTAATAAATTTTAGTAGAAATTTTAAAAGATATTTTGGTATTATGACTTACTTGTAGCTGGACAAAAATTGTACCGTCGTTTTATGAGGTGCCTAATTTATGCTTTTTTATTTCTTGATTTCAGTCTCATGACCAATTTCTAAAGAAAATAGTGGTAAACGAAAATTTGGTTATCTAGTTCTATTGTTTTTTAGCAAATTCAAATGCACCATATCTGCAATTATATCAATAAAAAATATGGTTGATTGGTTGTGAATTCCTTAAATGTTCCAAGAGTCTTAAATTTGGACAATTTAGTAAATAATTATTTAAGAATAATTAAAATAACGTAAGTAAATTTGAAGAGCAGAATAAACTGCAAGTAAAGATTGGTTTATTTAAATTGATGACAGTTTATTATGATTGTACAAATTGGTAATTTATGGAGTAAATAAATAAGATTTTAAAGTGTAGTTCCTAAATCCATTACTTTGACGATTATAATTAAATTTTTCATTTAAAAAATTAAGTCGACTAATTCAAGTATGTCCCTCGAACTTGTGACGTTATGTGAATATGTCTTTCGTTATTTGTATTCCCTTATTTATATATTAAAGCAATTTTTTTCTGTCTCTCACTAATGTGGGCTCATATGAAAAATAGGCCAGGGCACTAAGGTGGTGTTCAAATTACAACTTGGGTCAATTCAAATATATATCTCACGGCCTTGTAAATCGATTCATCATTTTCAATAAAATGATAAGTTCCTCAATAACAGTCGAAAAAGATTATTATTATATCGAATCAAATAATTCTATATTAAATCAATTTAACTCGATTGTAGATCGTATTTGGCTTAGAGACATTAATATAAAATAAAATATAGAAATATTTTTTTAGTTGAACATATATTCTCTATAGCTATTTAATTGAAGCATACAAGTTTTTTGAAGCTCATTCTAATATGAATGAATAGATAGAAATAAAAAATTAATTATACTAAATCAAGTAATCATTACATGAGTTAAAGGTGACAAATATGATCCTGTCGTTGTACTAAAAATTTTTTTGATCATATTTTTTATTCTTATTTATATATTCTAGCTATAACATGTATGTCAGGACATCGATTGTCTAAATTTCCAGTGTCTCCTTATTTTATGGTTTGGGGTACAAGTAAAAGGTAAAAAAATTTATATGTTATGTAACAACCTTTAATTATTTTTAATTTGCTCATCATCATTAATGTTGTTCTCTATATTTGATTTCTCTATTATGTTTAAGGCTTCAATATTAACTTTTAATAATTTACAAGCATATTAAATTTTATTTTGAAAGTGTTGTTAGCTTTTGTTCGCTTGTGAGTTATATATGTGTGTGTGTGTTTAGGGATATATATATATATATATATATATATATATATATATATGGATTTGTTTTTTCATATATCATCTAAGAAATTATAATAGATTTTAGATTTATGAGAGAAGTAGTGATTCAGTGAATTTACACTTTAAATTGTTATCTGAGGATGTCATCGTACAACTAGTGTTAGTGAGAGTGACACACTATGAAATATACGAATCTAGAGGCGGTGTTGCACTTTTACAATATGGCATAGAGATAACATCTCAATCCATATTTTCCTAATTATTACCCCACATGAATTTCAAGTAGTGCATGTTTAGCATTGAAGAATTTATCCATATATATATGATTCACGAACGTGTGTGTTACATCTATGTATGACTTTATTCTTTTAAATGATGAACGATAAACTACATCTTCCTTTATGTCTCCTCTATATATATTTGTATATAGTTTATATCAACAGATTCATGACAAGAAATTAATGAAGCTTTTTCTTGTGGAACTGAAGTACTTAGAGGTTGTGCTTCACTATATTGTAAGTTTTTTTACTATGTTGATTTTGTGTATTGGTAGGGATCTTTGACTTCAACATATTCTTTTGAAAGAGTTACTCTATTTAATAATTGTTTGTATTGTTTAATGATTTAGTGTTTTACTTGAATTATTTTTTAGTTTTCAAAGCTATGAGTTATAAATTATTGTCAGTATTTATATAAAAATATCATGTTTTTGTATCGTGAAAACTTAGTGTTTGTTATGTTTTAATTTTTAATTACTATCTTCCCTTTTTAATTATAATATTTCATTTTCTTTTCTAAAAATATTAAGAATACTATCTCCATCCTTATTTATAAGTTTTCATCTTTTTTTTCTATGAAGTATTAAGAAGTATGTATTGATTATAACTGTGTCAATTTTTTTATGTTGATGTTTATAAAAACCTTTATACATAAATATTTTTAAATTTGATTTTTTTCTTTTTTCAACATAAATAGTTATTAATAAGGGATATGTTTGAAAAAAAAATAAAAATAAATACACCTATTAATTAGAAATTTTACATGTAATAAAGTAAAAATAAAATACATACACCTATTACTTAGTATTGACAAATGCAAAATGCTTAAAATTACTTATATTTTATTTCACCTAAAATTGTAATATTTTTTCTTGGTGAAGACACTAATGTTGTCTTTAAAAAAATTATGGGTATGTTTCCAAGACCAATTAAAATTAGTCATCTAAAAATCTATTAACTATATCAAACTTAAATTTTAAAACAAATGAATGGAATGTATGTGATTGATTTTCATTTGACTTGATATCTTACCAACAATTTACTAAGAATCAACCTAGAATTTTCCTTTATAAGTTAAAAACACACACTGATTTTTTAGGGTTGTTGCTAGAATTCTCCCTTTCCTATCTCATATTTATATTGCATTAATCCATTTCCAAGCCCCTTGTTACAAAACCAAAAATAAATAAATAAAAACTGAAAAACAATAACCTTCCTCAATCCTCCATCACCAACACCAAACACATTTCATTCTCCATCACACCAGTTTGTTAGAACAAGTGTATAATGAGAAGAATTGAAATTGAAAGAAAAGAGAGAAGAAAATAGAATGTTTCAGAAATGGAATTGAGTAGTGACTGTCAAAATATAATTCTAACCTTCTTAACTATTTCTAAATGTATTTTAACACCATAACTAAACTACAATCACTTTAATTACATTTAACAGTTCTCTCGTAATTCAAAGTTGATCCATTGAGTTAATCCAAGATTGTTTCCTCACTTTTGATCATTGATACTACATGCTCTAGCTGTATCTTGCATTTCATCACTTGATCTCTTAGGAAGAAAACCTTGTTTTATGTGCATGCTCCTTCATAAAAACTTGGATGTCTTGCTAGATCAATGTTGATTTGATGTTTACCTTCAATTTTATGCTTCATTAATTCTTTAGTCCCCATTCTGTGATTAATTCATCCAAAAATATAGCTTGGCAAATTTCCATTGATGCATCCCTATTCAGCTTCACATGTAAGACAAGGCTACATATTTTGCTTCTTTTAAACACCATGAGATTTGGTGAGTTATTGATCACTGGAACATAGAGCCGTGGTACTCTTTCTATCAATTCTTATCCCTCACCAATCTGCATTAGTAGAAAAACCAAAAAGTTCAATTTCATCTCCATTCGAATTTGTGGGATACAACAGGCCAAGCTCAAATGGTTTCATTGATGTATCCTTCAAAATCCTTTTTTGCTGCCTGTTAGTGTGATGTCCTAGGCTCTCTATGTATCTACTAAATCAGCCTAATACTATATACATATATGGCCTTGGTGATCACAATTACATCAAGGATCCTACAATTGCTTTGAAGATTGAAGAGTCATCTTCCTTATGCCTTCATTTGATAGTACCAACTGCTTCTACTGAGGTTCTAGTTCCATCCAATCTAGCATTTTGAATATTTTCAATACATCATTTGCATACTTCTTTTGATGCATAAAAAATTCCATTTTTATGTGACTATTTTAAAAAATATAGGTATAATTTTGAAAATTAAATGGTCTTTGGAAGTGTATTTTATGTGACTAATCGGAATTATACTACGACAGCGGCTTGGAATGATGAGGAAATTAGGAAACACAACCAATTAGACTATCGTTTGGCACCGGTGGTCGATAACTGTTCCAGAAAAGTTTCTCAGTTTTCGTCCAAATTTTAATATGTTGTTTTACGCATTTAGCTAGTCAATTAAACACAATTTTCTAGATTTTTAACAACATCAATTTCTCTTTAAAATACCCGACTTCTCTATTTATAGAATCCGTTATTTTGCACTGTTCTCCTTCACCGTAATGCCAAGGAAATATGATAGCATGCCTAGATCAAACATCTCAAACTAATTCTCCATTCTAATCTTGAACTTCTGAACTTGTGCTTATCACTTCCAGTCCTAACAAGTCGTCCAAATAAAGGCATATCAATAATACAGGTGATGTTTGTTGCCTTTTTTCACCATACACTACATGATATTCACACACTTTTCAAACTGCTACTCTATGATGAATCTATCAATCCCTTGTTTCAGGGCCCTAGAGGCTTGCTTCAGGTCTATATTAGAGCTTTCTTTAGCTTGTACAGCACTTATCTTTTGCCTATTTTTCACATATCCTGGTGGGGTGCTTTACATCACTTCTTCTTAGTGTGGACCTTAAAGGATGTTGATTTGACATTAGCTGATGCATAGACCAACTTTGTTACTGGTCATTGAGACTACCATGCCTCACTGTTTCAATTCTAAATATAGGGATAAACACCTCACATAGTCCCAGTCCATGTTTCTGCACAAGATCCATGGGTACAAGTTTTGCCATGTACCTAATCAACCTCTCTATTTCTTTGAGCTCAATCCCCATTACTAATCTCCATCTAGGATCACTTAATGCTTTTTCATCAATTACTCGTTCTAATTCAGCCAACATGGAAAAACGAATTAATTCTCCATCTGCCTTGATGACTGAGTCAGATGTTAATTCATATGGTTGCAATCTGACTGAAGGTTGTCTAGATTTTTCGATCCTTCTCACAGACTCAGGAACTGGTTGGACTAATAGAGTTGGCTGATATGTCTATGCTGGTTGCACTACTCGAGCTGGCTTCACTCATTTTCTAGTCCGATCCTCTTGATTCATCCACCAATATGCCTCTTCTTATAACCACCTTGTTCTTGTTTGGATCATACAATTTGTAAGCTCAAGTTGCATCATAACCCAACAACACCATTATTTCAGCCCTTTCATCAAGCTTCCTTCTATTTTAAGCTAGCACATGCCTGAAGCACAATGAGCCAAACACTCTCATATGATTCACATCTAGCTTTCTTCCAATCCAAGCTTCTTCAGGTGTCATACTACCTAGTCTCTTGGTTGGACATCTATTCAAAATGTATATTGCTGCTGAAAATTCTTTTCCCCAACATTTGTGAGGCATTTTTCTCTATGCAACATATTTCTTGCCATATTAAGAACGGTTATCTTCCTCATTTTTTCAGCTCCATTATATTGTGGTGTATATGGTGTAGTCACTTCATGAATTATTCCCTCTATGTCACATAATTCATGGAACTCATGGAATTGATAATCACCACCTCCATCTGTCCTAAGCACTTTAAGATTAGAGCAGCCTATGTCAAGATACCACTATTATGGGCAGTCATCATCTGATTTTGTTGTAGCCATTAATAACACATCATCTAAACTTGTGTCCTCAGCTTCATCATCATCTCGTTGAACTTTCTTGGATCTACATTTGTAACACCCTAAATTTTATAATAAACTATTTTATTAATTGAATAAGATTTTAAATAAATAATTTGAAGATTAAAACTATTTTAGAATATATGTTGATAAATTTTGTGACTAATTTTCGTTATATCGATGTTTTCTATGATGTGCTAGCTTTCTAGAATCTATGATGTACTAGTTTTATGAATCTCCCCTAGAACTAGAAAGGCTAATGGAATAAGAAGCTAATATAATCCAACCATATCATGAACTTGTTGAGGTGATCAATCTGGGGACTGAAAATGATAAGAAAGAAATTAAAATTGGTATGTCTATGAAAGAAAGTGAACGAGAAAAGTTGATTAAACTTTTATTTGACTATGTACACGTCTTTGCATGGTCATTTCAGGATATGCCTGGACTATATACTAACATAGTTGAACACAAGCTCCCACTCAAGCCTGAATGTGTTCCAATTAAACAAAAGTTGAGGAGGATGAGACATGATGTCACTTAAAATTAGAGAAGATGTGAAGAAACAATTTGATGTTGGTTTCTTAGCAATGGCAAAATATCCTCAATGGGTGGCTAATATTGTCCCACTTCCAAAGAAGGATAGAAAGGTTCAAATGTGTGTTGATTATTGGGATTTAAATAAAGCTAGTCCTAAAGACGATTTTCCTCTACCTCATATTGATGTCCTGATGGATAGCACGAATCAACATTCTTTTTTCATCTTCGTGGATGGTTTCTCAAGATACAATTAAATCAAGATGGCTCTAGAGGATATGAAAAAAAACTACATTAATCACACAACGGGGAGTTTTCTTTTATAAAGTGATGTCATTCAGATTGAAGAATGTTGGGGAAACCTATCAAAGAGCAATGGTAACTTTTTTTCATGACATACTGCATAAAGAGAGAGAGAGAGGTTTATGTGGACGATATAATTGCAAAGTCTCGAACTCAAGAAGACCATGTTGTTAACCTTCAATAGTTGTTTGTGTGACTAAGGAAGTTCAGACTCCATTTAAACCCTGCTAAGTGCACCTTTGGTGTAAAATCAAGCAAGTTACTTAGGTTTATCATTAGTCAAAAAGGGATAGAAGTGGACCCAGATAAAGTAAGAGCAATACAAGAAATATTGGCTCCACGTACGGGAAAAAAAGTTTGTGGCTTTTTGGGTAGATTAAATTACATTGCCATGTTCATATTGCATCTCAGTGCTACATGCGAGCCGATTTTCAATTTGTTGCGAAAATACCAAAAGGTTGAATGGAATGAGAATTGTAAAAAGCTTTCGAAAAGATAAAACAGTACCTGTCAAAACCTCCAATCTTAATGCCTCTTATCCTTGGGAAACCACTTATTATGTACTTAACAGTACTTGACGAGTCAATGGGTTGTGTATTGGGGCAACATGACAAATCTGGTAGAAAATGACATGTTATTTATTATTTGAGCAAAAAGTTCACCAGTTGTGAAATAAGATATTCACTACTTGAACGAACATGTTGCGCACTAGCATGGACTGCTCGTCGGTTGAAGCAATACATGTTATGTCACACAACTTGGTCGGTGTCTAAAATGGACCAAATTAAGTACATCTTTGAGAAACCTGCTTTTACTGGAAGGATTTCCCGTTGTAAGATGTTGTTATCATAATACAATTTGTTATATGTTACAAAAAAAACCATCAAAATGAAGCGCATTATCAGAGTACTTGGTCCAACAACCAGTAGAAGATTATCAATCAATGCAATGTGAATTCCCCGATGAAGGCATAATTACTTTATTTGAAGAGACTGAATCATCTGATAAATAAAAATGGACGTTGGTGTTTGATTGTGCTTCTAACGCGTTAGGGCATGGAGTTGGGGCCATTTTGATATCAAATCATATGTTAAGAATAAGGAATATCCATTGGATATTTTAGATAACGACAAAAGGGTTTAAAGGAGTTTTTTAATGAACTTCTTCTTAAATGGTTATGTGCTTTTATATGAGAAATCATGATATGATTCTCCTTAGATATGTTGATAAATCGGAAGCGGAGAAAATCATTCAAGAGGTTCGTGAAGGTTCTTTTGAAACTCATGCAAATGGACACGCAATGCAAGGAAAATCTTAAGGGTTTGCTACTATTGGCAAGGAAAATCTTAGTAGTTATTGATTATTTCACAAAATGGGTTGCAGTCGCTTCTTACGCCAATGTGACAAGGAACATGGTGGTTAGATTCATCAAAAGAGAATTGATTTGTCGATATGGCTTGCCAAATAAGATTATCACTGATAACACGACCAATTTGAATAACAAAATTATGAAATAATTGTGTGATAGTTTCAAAATTCAGCACCATAATTCTTCTCCATATCGTTCGAAAATGAATGGAGCTGTAGAAGCAGCAAATAAGAATATCAAGACAATCATACAAAATATGGTAGAGACATATAAGGATTGACGTGAAATGCTACATTTTGCATTACATGGTTATAGAACTTTTGTTCGCACCTCAATGGGGACAATCCTTTTTCTCATTGGTTTATGGAATGGAAGCGGTGCTTCCCATTGAAGTTGAAATCCCCTCGATCAGAGTCATGATGGAAACAAAGCTAGAAGAAGCAGAGTGGGTTCAGTCATGATTTGACCAATTGAATGTAATGAATTTACATTGTCAAATCTTGTCATTCGATGCTACACATTGCCTTGTTTTTAAACTATTTCAGTCTAATGACTGTTTGTTCTAGCATTTAAAAAATGATATTTTATGAATATAAATTTTGGAATTTGAAATATGTGTAAATAAAAAAAATTAATTATTTTAACATTTGAAAATATATACATGAAAACTCGATGGATTCTTAACTTATATAAGGGTGTCAAAAAAAAAGGAT
>PGTU02010994.1:0-11475 GCA_002896215.2 Cicer echinospermum | reverse complement strand
AGAGAGAGGAGAGAGATATGGGAAGAGGGAGAGTAGTTTTAGAGAGAATAGAGAATAAGATAAACAGACAAGTAACATTTTCAAAGAGAAGAAGTGGATTGTTGAAGAAAGCCTTTGAGCTTTGTGTTCTATGTGATGCTGAAGTTGCTCTCATCATCTTTTCAAGCCGTGGCAAGCTTTTCCAATATAGTAGCACAGAGTATTTTTCTTTATTTCCTTTTTTTTCTTCATTTATTTTCTAGTTAAATTATATTGTGATCGTAGTTTTAAATTGTGATAAATTAAGAATTTATAGTTATAATATAAAAGTTTTAGATGTCTTTGCAATGTCGTCATGATGACAATTGCAACTGCTCATAATATTAGAATCATAATTTTGTCTAGCTAAAATACTAACATAATTGAATTGTTGAAAAAATTTAGAGATAAAAATAAAATAATATCGTTATGTTATTTTGATGTATTTATCACTTAAAATAGAAGTTAAGATTAATTTTAAGTTATTAATAAGCATATAATTTTTTTTATTAATTTGATTTTTTTTTTCAATTTAAAATTATATATTTAAGGCCCATATAATCATTCAATTCATTTCCTGCGATTTTTAATCTTAGCTTTCTTCTTACTTACTTTTGTAATCTTGCTTCTTTCTTATAATTCTAACAAATTGTTGTTTAAAATATTAATTTCACATTATCTGATATATTTGTATAAAAAAATTAACAAGAAAAATTTAGAAAGGGAAAACATTAAATTCTTGTCTAAATCCATCACAAAATTTTGTGACTAGAAATATAAAGAGGAATTTAATATTTTTTGTCACTAAATTTTTTCTATAATTATAATTTTTTTTAACCGTGAAATGTGAGTTGGTCATAAAGTGAAGGGTAATTATGTTTTCTGGGATTTGTAAGGAATAAGAAGATGTTGGAATAATATAAGAGCTGACATAATACAAGAAAAGGTTAAATGAGTTTAGTTCCTATAAATTAAATATTATTTTACGTTTTATAAAAAATCAACTTTTTATTCTTAATTTTTCTTTTTTTTTTTTATATATTTTATATCAATTTACGGATCTTAAATTTTTGGACGAATTTTGCATAAATATTTAAGATATCCATAGATATCTCTTTAAAAAAAAATTAAAATTTTTAAAACAAGAATAAACTAAATATAAATTTTAATATTTTAACGATTAAATATTTTATTAATTTATCTTTGTTAAAAAATTATAATGTTATGAGAATTATTTTTATAACATAAACTTGTAAAAATTCATTCAACAATTTAAAGAATACACATGAAATAGTATAAAAGCAGATATCAAAAATAAAAATTGAAAATGTTTAGGGACTTATAATTAAGTTAACAAAATTTTATAAACTCACAACAAAAGTAAAAAATTTATAAGAAATTAATAATTTATTTAACCTTCTTTCAATTTTTTTAAAAAAAAAGATTATTTAACCCTATGGTAAAATAGCATGCATATAATAGGAAAAAAAATAGCATGCATATACAGTCTTCTAAAAAAATCGCATACTAAACTAGAACCTAAAACTGATTTTTTATATAGTATAACAAAAATAAATATTTAATAATTCATGTACGATAAAATTTTAAATGTTTATTTAAAAACTTATTCTTTTATAATACATCGGAAACAACATGAATTTAATGTTACGAAAATTGAAAGAAAAAAAATAAATAAATAAAAGAGGATGCTTTTGTTGTAAAAAGTAACATTGCTCTAATAATTAGTTACTAATAGTGAGTTTAAACTGTGATCAGTATTAGCAAAATAATTGAAAGGTATCGCCAATGTCGTTACAACAAGTTACAAGCTGCCAACTCATTTGGACATGAATCACAGGTTTTCCCTTTTTTTCTTCTCGACTATGTCTTTTACATATATATATGGAAATATGTAAAAAAAATATATTAATGTTTTATTTTTATTTTTAATTAATATGATGATTAGAATTTAGCCATAAACTACTGTCTTACTACCATCAAGTTTTAATATTAATAATTAATATTAAACATATCAGTTAGTTAGTTATAATTAATTAGTTAATTAATATAATTAATTATGTTAATTAGTTATTACTCATCAATTATATAATATTTATGTATTTTTTATGTACTTGAATAATTCTTTCATTGTTCAATATATATATTTTTTAATTTTCTCTTATATATAATTTTAAATGAAATATACAGTATACCTAAACATGTATAACTAACTAATATATAGTTAATGTTGATGTTGGATGTCATTGTCGTAAATATTAGAGTAATTTTTTTTTTGGTTCTAAATTATTTTAACTGATTTATGTGCCTTGCAGAACATATACCAGGAGTACTTGAAATTAAAAGGAAAATATGAATCTCTTGATCGCAGACAGAGGTAACTAAATTATGTATACTTGAGAGTTTAGATGTTTTTAAGACTTCATTACTTTTACCTCGAAAAATATGACTTCATCACTTTTAACTTTAAAAGGTAAATGTGGCTACAAATTTTAATAAAATATTAATATACTTTTTATTTTTCATTAATAATAATTTATTTTTTACCTAGAAAGATTAAAGATCTATTCTTTCGAAAAGTCTACTCTCAAAACAATTTTAATTTTATGCAAGTTTTAATTGTTAGAAAACATAAATGACAAGATAAATTTGAGAATTTAATACAAAAATAAAATTATTTAAAATATTTCATATTAATGATTAAAAAATTCTAAAATAATGAATACAATAACTCTATTTATAGGAGACATTTCAAACTTAATCAATTAAACTAACCGTATATAACCAACTAACAAACCAAATTTATCCAATAAACTAATCTTCTAAATTATTAACTAAAATATCTAATCTTAGTATGAATCACCTTAAAAATAAAGAAAAATGCACTAATTAATTCACCTCACTAACACTTTAAACAAACCGATTAAGATTTAATGAAGTTGTAAAATATGTTTTAAACAATATGGTAAAAAAAAATATTTAAAAACAAAAAGGATATGCAAAAATTATTTAAAAAAAAAGGAAAAAAAAGAATTTTTTTACAAAATAAATAATTGACAAACTTTCTATAGATATTTTAAAAAGCTCAAATTTATTACCTAACATATATATATATAATATATATATATTTTATATATATATATTATTATATATATATTATATATATTATATATATTAATATATATATATATATATATAATTATACCTTACTTGTTTCCAATATTTTAGGATATGCTAAACAAATCCTTTGCATATAGTTACACTTGCAAATCATATCTACATAAGGACAAAAACAAAATTATTTGTTTAAACCTATGTCAATGAGAATAACTTTACATTGTTATTTGAAGGCATTTTCATGGGGAAGAACTCGAAGCACTTAGCATGAAAGAATTGCAGAGCCTCGAGGAACAGCTTGAGTCAACTCTTGCACAAGTTCGACAGCAACAAGTACTATCACCAAACATGAGTTCCATTAATTCATACATGCATAAATATTTTTACAAGAAAAAAAATCTCACATTAGATAACTTTTTTTAAAATTAAATAAATTTTTAGTTTATACAAAAGATTTCTTCAACTTTTAATTTCTATAATATTTTTCTTTAGCAATTTTAGTTCTTGCTATCAATCAATTCATTTGTACTCATCAAATTTTTGAATTGTTTTATGGAGCTTGTTTGGAACATTATAAATATTTATCTTACAAAAATTTAGAGTTTTTAACTAAAGATGATTAATAATGAGTTTTTAAGCATAAAAAACTAAAATAACAAATAGAAAACAAATTTTGAACTCATTTTTTTACAAATACATCTATTGATGCATAAAAAATGTATCTGCAAAATTAGGTAGCATATTGATAGTCTCAATTAATTTTATTTTTATAGGAACTAAATTAATATTGTGGGGACTAAAAATGGAAGATAAATTTTATAAAAATTTAATACAAAATTTAAAATTTTATTATGACTACATATTTAATGAGATTTCAATTTACTGAATATTGAAAACTTTGTCTCCTTTTTATTGAATTGGGAAATTATCTCACTTTATAAGTTACAATAATTGTATTTGGTCCTGAAATCATATTCCAAAGACTTAGCTTACAAAGAGAATGATATAAATTATATATAACTAATTTCCATAACAAAATTGAACCTAACTAGAAAATAGTTAAAATAGTTGAGTAACTAAAAAGACTAGAATAACAAACTCCCAACTGCAATGAAATATTCAACCATACTTTAATAATATTTAACCTATTTTTTTTTATCATAGCTTCAAATAGTTAATGATATATAGTTGCTTTATTCCAATTAAATTTGGTGTTGGCTTTTGACCTCTATTATTGGGTGTTGTCTCCTAAGGATGGTTGTGACTATGGTAGTACCTGTAAAGGCACTCCAACACCCAATTCAATAATATTATGGTATGTAAAATTCCTTTACATGGTCCTAAATAAAGCCAATATGACATTATTTCTTTATGATATTGACCTCCATGACAATTTTTTTAAAATGCAGGAGAATCTAGTACATGAAATGTGAACATTGAATCAATATAAAAAATTTATATAATAATTAATTTAATGACTGATATAAAGATTAAAAATGTGAGCATCATATTAATATAAAAAAAATTATATAATAATTAATTTAATGACTGATATAAAGATTAAAAATGTCAAATTGATCGTTAGTAATAGCGAATAATAAACTACATTTTACAAATTGACCTCTAAATTTGTCACAAATTCATTTAGTGACCAATTTTAACGACTAAAAATTCAAATTAATCGCTATAATAACCAAAATATTTTTGTCATTAATTCAATTGCAAAGCAGCCAAAATTTTAATAGTACTTTTTAAAGGCAATTGTTCCCAACTTACATCTTCACACTCACACAACTTCATTGCATAGAAGAGGATTTCTTATGATACCAAGTACAAACTAGCCTAGCGATGCACAATCCCCTAACCTTGTGTTTTTTATGATGCATACTTGAATAGGCAAATAGCACACTCGGATACCAAATCAACAATTATCTAACCTATAGATCAATATCTAAATTAACAAAAAAAAATGAATAGAAAAAATCTACTCGTAGTGAATCTATTTCATCAAATGGCCTTTCCCTTTAGTTGAAGTATTGTAGATAATTATCATCTTAGGTTCTGTACTTGAAGAATGAATCTTTAGCAAGATATGTGGCTAACTTATTTTCCAATGCCTATTAGGGCTTTTTTTTAGTCTAATATCTTGTCATTGGTATCTCAAGTCCTTTAATTCATCTTCAAAGACTTAATTTATTGGAATTCATGAAATTAGTGACTTCGTATCATGTAATCTACCTCTTTGATTACGCAAAAATTAAATCAATTTTTTTATATTAGTGAAAACTTACATTCATTTAAGTGTAGAAAATGAGTATGCATGTTTGAATATGTACTTTAACTATATGATTAAGTATTTATATAGTCTTTTACCATCTAAATTGACATATTATGTTCCTTTAAGCATAATCATAAACCTAAATATTAATTACTATTATGCCGTGATTTTTTTCTATTTAAAAGAAAAATCCATAGAAATTATATTTTATATATATATATATTATTTTTTTAATTTAATTATTAACTATGTCCATATGTGAGGTATTTTATGCTTTTTTTTCTATTGTTTCTTTGAGAATGTATATGACTCCTAATATTTAGTCCGTTTATTTAAGATTTTTAAAAATTTGATTTTTATTTTATATTTTTAAAAATGATTTTTATGAAAATTTATTCAAACAGTAAAAGATTTTAGGTTTGTTTGTTACCAATTAAAAAAAGTAATTTTGATATTCAATAACTTATATATTCATTATATAGATATTTATACATGATAGATCATATTTCTTAAAAAAATAGGTATATTCAAAAATAATTTCTATGAAAAGTTTTCTCAAAATAGCTTCATTTTAATCATTTTTTAAAATTTTATTACTAAAAAAAATGTAGAAATAATAAATACTTAAAAGTATTTTTAAGATAAACTATTAAATCAATTTTTTCATTTAAGTTTTATATTTAAAATTTTTTTTTAAAATTTTATATAACAAAAATAAATACATTATTTATTTATTAAAAATCTAAACAGGGACCCAATTTAATTAAATGTGCCCTAAGATGAGTCCACTAAAACTCTTAGTTTTGGCCTATTTCTACACAATAATTATTTGTAATTATTATATATTGATAGATTACTTTATGTAAAAAAAAAATCTTTAAATCTAATATCTGAGTATTCTTTGAAAGGCTATTTGCACCTCACTTAATATGCTTATTGTCATCCCTTTAATTTGTTTGTGGAATAATAACTGGTCATTGTTGTTGAAAAATAACGTAAATAAGAAAAAATTGAACCAAATTGCTGTTGTATCTACGTTGAATGTATCCGATTATTTAGATCAATTATTTGTATTATGTTGTCTATTTTAAAATAAAAACAATATTTTGAACTTAATCATTTATGAACATGAATACATCTCGCTTTTATATGCAGACGAAGAAGCGATTTCACGAGCTGAGAATTACCGTGAAAAGGTATATTATTTAATTTAAACTCTAAATAATATAAGTAATGTAAATTATTTCATTAGTGTTCGATAACTCAAAATCTTTCTACTTTGGACTAGAAAAAATCTCTTGTCTTAATTTTTTTCATAAAAAAACTACTACTGTAGGTGTTGTTTACTAAATTAAATATGGGTGTTTTTTTTTATATATAATAATATGTTTTAGTGGATCTTACTTTATGTGAATATTCTTCATTTGAGAGTTTCATCTCATGTTAATTTATTTGATCAAAAATATACTGTTAACTATTTCTTGCTCTTTTTTTGGTATAAACTAAATATTGCATGCTTTACTTATGTTAAAATATAATAGCTGTTTGTTAGAAACTAGAAGCTGGTCCAACTCCTTGGCCAATGTATTTTTTTTGGGCCCTAAGTAAAATTAACTATTATGTATTACAATCACAATGGCCCCTATAGCCTCTTCTCTATAAAAAAGAAAAAACAATTAATTTTTGCTTTTCATATTCTTCACACTACTATTTTTTGTATTTGGTCATTAAGGTTTAGCTCAACAATAAATGTCGATAGATTAAGATGCACTTGTTGATCTTAGATTGCGAATTCAAAATCTTATAATTATATATACAGGTTCCAGTAAGTAATTCACTTTTTTTTTAAGTCTCATTTTTTATATGTCAAACATTCAGTTTCAGCTACAACTCATTAAAATACGTATTCAAACTATAAAATGTAGTGTATATTTCTAGATGCATATATTTGACATGATGTTGGAGTAGAAAAAAGTCATCCAAAAAATCATAGCTTTTCTCTCATATAATACAATCAAGAAGTATTCGTTATAGATAATAATATAGCTTTTATATAGTTCTTTATATGATATATTTATTATATATTATATATATATATAGTATATATATATATATATATAATATAATATATATATGTTATTTATACTATGTGTATTCAATTATTAAAGTGTGTTAGAGAGTTGAGAGAGGAGGGGTGGACTTTAAAAAAAATAATTGAAGGATGAAGTAGAAAGAATAGAGGGTTTGGGGGATTTATTTTTTTTTTCATAATACAATTTTTTTATTTATTTAATTTTAAGCAATTCAAGAATTACATTGGAGAAAATCATTGTGAAAGGCTTGTTGTAGGGTTTGGTATAAATTCTTCAATGGAATTTAATGTGTGTTCAAGTTATGCAAATCGGATTTACTTTGCTTTAGTATCAATTGAGGGTTGAAGAAAACTCTCACTAGAGAGATGAACAATTTATATTTGAAAGATAGGTGTTTGACAACAAAGGCTTCTATAAATCATTTAAATGGTAATATCTTAATCTTTTATGGTTAACTTAAATTTCCACACAATGGTGTTTGTATCCGAATTGACTGACTCTTAGAAGAATTGATCATGCTTGGAATTAATTGATACCAACCTTACGCCTAAAAATGACAAAATAGTCACTTTAAAAAAATGACAATTATAACTTTATTTGACTAATCATTAATTATATATGTTGTCAGGTGCCATACTTGGAGGAGCTTAACAAAAATTGGAGTCCAAGGTTTTTCCTTTAAATATTTATGTTACTAGTTTAGGAACAAAATAAAATTGTAGAATATTTACATAATTTAAGGCTTTTCATATTTTTAGATTTTGCTCTAAGAGCTAAATACCTTTTTACTTCAATTAATACAATTTATTTTTTTGGTGAAAAAAAATACAAGTCCTTGTACACTTACTTTGATTTTTTGTTTTTTTTTTGTAGAGATGGATGAAATTCTCAAACTCGTTGCTGACAAAAATAGCCATATTCAATTTGCATGCTATACAAGCCAATCATTTGAATAAGAGAAAACCCTGAAATATGGTATGCTATATTTCTTTTTGGCCTTTAATGTTATTACCAACCTTCTCATTAAGTAATGACAATAAGATATTAGTGATATAATTTTGCATAAACTATTAATTAATGTGAGAATTTTTTAAAAAATAATCAATTAAATTAATGATACACTTTGAGAACAATATAAAATAGTTTTAAAAGACGTATGATATACACATGACAATCTAGATGGTCGTAGGACATGTAAAACACTTGAATCACATGCATGTCGTAGGTACCCAATGTGGTGTAGGGAGACGCATGGTGTGATCTTTATTAGTTATTAATTGGATTATATTCTTCAAGTGATTGTATGTGTTTTGCGGTAGATCATTATTATATGAAACATGCAATTTTTGTTTGAATCATTCCATGAAAAATAATGTCTCTTTGTAAATAGTTGTTTCCTCTTCATGCATAATTTTCTATAATAAGCACCCAATTATAGACCTCAACCCTCATAATATAATCATTCTTCATTTCTCTAGCGTAATAGCTTTCAATATAAATCTAAAACTCCTAAGTCACTAATTATAGGACTCGTTGTTGAGATGAATTCCTTTTTAGATTCAATCATTGTGTCATTACTTTTTTATGGCCTTGGTAAGGGGTCTGTATGGGGCCATTTTTTTTTTCAACTCAGATAATTTTTAGAAAGAATAAGTTATTTTTTTGCAAAAGAAAAGTTTTATTCAGAATTTTTCTCAAAAAAATTTAATTTGCTAAAAAAATTCTTAAAATCTATTTTTCTTAAAAAATTATTTACATCTAAGATGGTGCATGTTAGCCATAATAAGATTTTAGGAACGGACTCTTTAGCGTTAAAGTTTTTTAAAGCTTTCTTGATATGTGGATTGGGCCCCATTAATGTATGTCCCATTAAATATTGTCAACTCGACGCTAGACTCTAGTGCCAAGGCAAGGGCTGGAAAAATTATTTATAAACTAGCGTTACTTGAGGAGATAGATTTGAAGTGAATGAACAATTACTTTAGAAATTTTAAAGTGATTTCAAAAGAATTCTGGTTCTTTTTTATTTACATCCAAAAATAATTGATTGATGAAAAGATGATCCAACATATAATATCAAGTGTATACAACACTTCTAACATTTTTGTGTGCAACAATAATCATCTTCTATTTTGTTGGTCTTCATTGGTGTAGCATCCTCTAACACACAATATCTACAATTACTTGCATTTAATCAAAACAATTTTGTTGTAGTTTTGATTTCTACACATGAAGATACTTCAAAGGGAAAACTAAAGCAATTGATACAACATACACAATAAAGTGTATGGTTATAGTGAACATCACTTATGGTTTTACATGAGTAGGGTTATGTTCTACTTAACAATTCCCTAATTATCAAAGTATACAAAGGGATAAGGAGATTTCATGTATGCATGAAAAAGGATCACATAAATTAAACTTTGTTGAGTGCATGATTGATGTATTAAATCACTTTTATGAAGAGACAATAAATCATTCTAATCAGATAAAATTATTTTTAATGTTTAGGTGTTTTCGAAATTCTATTGTTTGTGTAGCGATTGATTTTAAACTTACAACTAGCAAATAATCGAGTCATGCAAGCGTTGGGTGTTGTGAATTAAATGTTTAAGTATATAGCAATCTAAATATAAGTAGCTCATAAATTAAGATTGTTCTGCACGAGGGTTGATCATTCGCATTAAATTCAATATTTTTCTAATACATTCAAATTGGTTGTTATATAAATAAAATGATTACATTTTTGGAATAACAAGTTTAAAGTAAACTTAATCTAAACAGATGCATATTGTGGAGAAGCCAATCAATATATGAACATCGGACTATGCAAACAAGTTAAGGATAATATCATATTGATCTTAGTTTGTGTTCAAAATGTTGTAGCATGATTGTAGCTTTAGACAAGTGGACTTAGAAGATTTTTCTAAACTAGGTCCATTATGTTTTAAAATGGCATTAATAACATTCTAAGTTTCATTGCTCAAGTCCAGACTATGCTACATTTTCAATACTCTCTTGGTAGGGATGACAGATGCGGGTACCACTCAAACCGCTTAATTTGAGCGGGAAAAACGCGTTTTGATTGGATAGCGGGTGGCAGTGCGGATTTCGCCCGAAATTAAAATTCAGGGGCGAGGACGGGTTTGAGAGTGGTGATATTCACCCTGCACTAGCGAAAACCTATTTTACAGCGCTTTTTTAAGCCATTTTAAGCGCTTTTTCCAAAAAAAAAATAAGCGTTGTAGATCCATCGCTATAAATAAGGTAGATAATATGTGTGTGCTTGTTATATACCGTTTTACAGGCTTTTTGGAAAAGCGATGTAAAAGGTGCATTCATAGATGCATTAATTGCACCTATTATACATTTTTTTGAAAAAGCACTGTAAAATGTGCATTCAATAGATGCATTATTATGCACCTATTAAACACTTTTTCCAAAAAGCGCTGTAATTGTGCAATTCAATAGATGCATTATTATGCACCTATTAATGCATTTTTTTTGAAAAGCGCTGTAAAATGGCAATTCAATAGATGCATTATTATGCACAATTACAAAGCTGTCTTTATTTTTTTTTCAAAATCATTTCATCTAGAATCAGTTCACAATTAGTTCACAAAATCAGTACATCAGACAACAGAACTATATAACTTATAACTTACATATTTACACAGTGCAGCCAGTTCACCCATATTCTCACATATTGACAACACACAGAACTATATACATATTCATATAACTACATATTCACAACTTTTCAAATGTGCCTTATTCATATACATATAACTATCAGAACTACACATAATAGAACTACCATATATTCATATAACTATCCCTTGTAGCATGCCATTTCCTAGCAAATCAAATAATTTTCATTTCAATCACATACTGACATCAGTCTTCCTTTATTTCAATTAGATCTCTTTCAGAGTATGTTGGACTGAAATT